>NQII01000125.1:1127568-1230072 GCA_002778355.1 Clitarchus hookeri | reverse complement strand
CTCTTTGTTGCGGGCTGGCTGTGCGGGTTTGAGAGGATGACGGGAGAGGATAAACCCCTCGGAGTGCGGAGAGCTACCCCTTGCTGGACCACGATGCTGGACGGACAAGTGATCCCGTGTGGTTGGCCCGCTAACGGGGGGACATGCCTAGCCAAGCCACGGGGTCGCAACACCGCAGTGGTTGGGTTGGGGGGGAGGGGGGATAACAGCATGCATGTTGGCCACAGTCCAGCCACACACGTTTTGCTGTCTTCCCTAAACTTAGAAAGCTTACATGTGTGTACGAACTCCGCCAACATGTTTTTTTTGTGTGATGATACCGTAATTTTTATAGTGAATGCAAAATAACTGATTTATTTTTAGTAAAAAAAATCTTCTGCATAGTTGTTAACCACATTATTTAATTTTTTTCACCACTAGGACATTAAAAAAGAAACAAAAAAATTTATTTTGTAATGTCTGCACTGCAATTCCCAGCCCACCTTTTTTACCAGCCGTCTATGAATTTTGCGGTGACACCGAGAATAACGACACTGCACCATAAAATGTCTTTTTTAAATTTACAAAGTAATTTTTAAATAATTAAAAATATTTTTTTTTGCTGTTAACAGATACTTGCGGAATAAACAACTTTTGTAAAACAGTTTAACTAACCATTTCTTATTGTCTTACTTACAAAATGCTGCATCAGACGAATCATATTCATAATTTTAATGGTTTGTGTAAAATAAATTTTAAAAATCCCGTTGTGGTTACAGTTATCGGAATTACATGTTTACTGAAGTGAAATGTTCATATTTTAGGGTATATATCAATGCATATTTTCTGTTTTCCATCCATCGTTGAAATGTCTGAAGTGTTATCTTATGTTAAAGTAACTGGTTTGTGATAATTTTTGATATTTGAAGATATAAGGAACCTGGTGTGAATACCCTGAATACCACAAAAACGAACATTTTCTCATTAGAGTGGAGAGGAACGCCTCGTGTATAGGGACCACGGTGTTGTAGCGGTGAGATTACTCGCCTCCCACCTGGGCGAACAGGGTTTGATTCCCGGCGGGGTTGCTCCGCAATTTTCGCATGTGGGGATCGTGCCGGACGAGGGTTTTTCTCGGGGATCTCCCGTTTCCCCCGGCCCTGGCATTCCCACGCTGCTCCATACTCACCTCGCTTCACCCTCATCGGCTCTGAAGACCTCGATGTTACGAGCCACCCTCTTTCTCCTCCTTTCCACTTCATGTACAGTCGATTGCCCCCCTTACTTGCCTTACGTCACTGGTTCGACACCGAAGGTACAGAGAAAGCCGAGAGCTTCCGTATTTCATGTGCACATAGATCTGTTCCTAAAGCTCATGGTATTGTAGACAATAGTAAGCTGTACAAAAACTGTGTACTGCTACCGTACTTGAAGATGCAACTTTTGGAAATATGTTGGCAACCTTCATGGGCTAGTAGGTTAGGGTGGTACGAGAGTTCCTGTGTTCAGATCCGGGGCAAGGCATGGAAGCGTGAACCTGTTTAGGTTCAAGTTAGGTTTAACGTGTGCACCTCCCTCCCTTTCAGAGGATCAGCAGGGGAGGGAAACCACGCCAGTCTGCTGTGACGTGCTCGGGGGTAATCATGCCGCGTGTTTCCTGGTGCATGAGGTGTCATCAGACTGGTGTGGATTCTACTTTAGTTCTGCGAATCCGTCAGGTGCACCAGCGCTTGTCCTTCCTCCACTCCGGCGATTGATGTCGGTTCAGCTGTTTATATACTCTTACCTATATACGTGCATTTCGTCCTTGAACTTCTGACTTACTTATAGCGGTTGTAAACACTATACTGGTGCCAATTAAATCAATCACAAGCAGTAGCCTGAAAAGCAAATACAAATGTGGTGTTTTTAATCAAACAAGGCTGTCCTAGCCTAGGATTTTAGGGCGAATCACAGGTTTTTAGCGTAAGCCGGGAATTTATGGATGGTGCCCAGAGGGCCATCGTGAATGTAGGATCCACAGTGCTAAACTGATTGTAGAGGAAGTTAAGATAATTGTAGAAGTACTCCTAGAAGATACGATGTCTAGACGTGTCCTCAGTTTCTTTAGTTATAGGATCTATGCCTCTCCTTATTTTGTATCATTATGCTGAACGTAAAATTAAATTTGTCATGGACCGTGTTACATTGTTCATGATAATTGAAGTGAAACTGTAGGAGTTTTAGGGAACGTGAATTTGTTAATAATATGCAGATTCCTGCTCTTACATTAGTAAAATAAGAAAATTGACTTCAGTGGCCATAAACTTAGAAACTACGCTCTTAATACGGTCAAGTATTAGACGTGGCAACTTATTTGGAGGCCTGCATGCCAGTTTGTACTGTAACTCATACGACTACATACTGACGGGTAGATATTTTTCCTTCCCCGTGAACAGCCATAAGGTAGGTTAAGCTTAACGTCTCATCGACAACGATGTCATTGGTGACGTGACAAGTTGCTAAGAGAAGCAGAAACGAGGAAGGAATATGCAATTGCATATAGTAAGTAACCATCCCAGCATTGGCCTGGAGTGATTGGGCGAAACTATGGAAAACTGGAATCAGGACGACTGGACCTTGGTTCGAATGTTTACCACTGCACTAACTCGATAGGTTATTTCCTTGAGTAAATGCAATGTTAATTTACCTGAGGTAAAACTGTGTGAAACAGACGCGAATTTGTGATAAACGAGGCAGGCAGGTGAAAGTGGAGTGTAGAAATTTGGGCGGCTCTTAACAAAAGAGGTCTTGAGAGTCGATGAGGACGAAACGAGGTCGAAACGGAGCAACGCCCGGAATTCAAGAGCGGGGTAAACGGGAGATCCCCGAGAAAACGCGCCGACGAGCGGCATCGTCCGACGCGATGCCCACGTGTGAAAGTCAGGGAGCAACCCTTCCAGGAATCGAACCCTGAGGGAAGATAGTGCACTGAAGGCAGTGAGAAGGCGTGGAACACTGCAGGAGGAGAGACTCGCGAAGTGGTGTCTCCGGTGGCGAGGTAGGATGGTAAGTACGAAGTGTCGCAAGTCGTCGAGGGCAGTGACCCAGGCTGTGATCGCGCCGTCACTGCCGTGGTTGATGGAAGGCTGGTACCTCCCTCCTCCACACCTACTGCATTCCCCATGCATCAGGTCCCAATCGGCCAGGTATGCAGGGCGAGCGCCTGGGTTTTTACGGCCCGTTTAAGAACCTCCCGGCACCCTGAAACCCGGAACGTGACCCGCAAGATTTATGTGATGTTGCTGGTAGTAAACCCCCCTCCTGCTCCCCCTCCACCGGTGCCCTACCTTACGTGCGCCCCAAACGTTAGTCATTAAGTGTCCATACTGCCGTGGGAGCAGTGTTCTTCCCGCGCCAGCCGAGCTGCTTATTAGCTCCGAAGAAATATTTGACGTGGGCTGCCGTCCGGTCGTTTGTTCTCCGCTCGGCTCTCCAAACACACTCGCCTTCGTAGTTTGTTCTGGAGGGTCGCGGGGCTGCCCATGGTAGCCGTCCTGGCCTGCTCGTCCTCACAGAACACTCCTGTAGCGTGCCGTCCCTCCACAGGGTACCGAAGACGGGGTACTGCGGTGTGTCTGTCCTTCTGTTAGACCTTACATGCTCAAATATGGACTGGGTCAATTACTTGGCGACGATGAAACTGAAACATAAGTTATGCATGTCCCTCCTCTGATGGTTGGATTCTCAAGGGACGTGCATTGATAATGTGATTTCCCAATGATGACTGTTGACCTGATCAGGTGGGAGTGCAGGGTGTCATGGTTCAAGAAACACAAAGCTGATTTTCTCAGTTTTCCAACTGTCGACCTATTAATGGTGACAATTAATTCCCAATTAAGAGTAATCACCGAATATACAAATTACACAGATATGACTTAAGAGGATGGAAAACAAGTGTGATTTGGATGATGGCTAAGACCGTGGAGTGGCATTATTGGGGGGTTGATATGAGAACCCCAGTATAGATTGAAACATTGTGTGATGGCATAGAATGATTAGACAAAACTGGTTTCCCAATGAGGAATAATTACATTTTCTTGAAGATGAATTGGATTGGCTCCGAATTACAAGGTTTTCTCGGGGAAGCCGTAGGCCGAAAAATCTGCAGGCACCCAAAATGAATAGTATAAGAATCAAAGTAGTGCTCCCAGTAAACCCCATTGGGGATTGGTTCTTGGAGGAGGTGGTGACGCAAGGCCCGGCTTCTGCCGGGAAAGGGGCCGCGGTAGCTGAGCGGTTACTCTACTCATGTGAGAGTAAATGTATGCCCCAACTATTTTTTCTTCGCAGAGATGTATTACGACAATGCATGTACAGTAATCCTACTAATATTATAAATGCGAAAGTCTGTGTGTGTATGTTTGTTACCACTCACCTCCATAATGGCTTAAAGGAATTTAGGTACCATAGATCCTGAAAAAGGACATAGGAATCTTTTCATCCCGGAAAATTGTACGTTTCCTGTGGAATAACAACGCAACGTAATTCTGCAACGGCTGGGAATGTGACCGGACTCTGCTCCATAACGGCTGAACGGATTTTGATGAAATTTGGTATGTAGATATTTTAGGTCCTAGAATAAAACATACAATATTTTTGATCATGGAAAATTTTACGGTTCCTGCGGAATAACAACAAAACGTAATTCTGCAATGGCTGGGAAAGTGACCGAAATATTTTTTCCTCTGGTGCCAGAGTTTATCAGGCTGCCCCAGGACCTCTGAAATGGCTTAACAACTACTATCAATCGACAACAACCCGGACCGTATATTTAACGTGCCCTCCGAAGCCCGGAAGCGCTCAGACGTTATGCTACTAAACGGTCACCGATCCAAATGTGTGGCGCTGGGAACGTTGCTTAACTTTGGTGTTCGATTAAGATCCCTCAGCCAAGCGCAAAAAGTAGTACATAGATACATTTATTTCTAAAGCTACAACTTAATGAAACTCACGTTTTGATTTTCATACATCGACGCTGGAAAGCGGAAATGGGGTAACTACGCGACAGTTGGGCAGTTACACTCCAAAAACAATGCCCTAGTTCTTGACTATCGGGAAAAAAAAGATATCCTTTCTTTTGGGTTGCCTTAATCAGTTAAAAACCTAGTTTTCACACAAATTAATTGTTTTTTCCCAATTTATTTATTAGTGTATCACTGTAAAACTCAACTGTACCCGGGCGAAGCCGGGCCGGTTCACTAGTTAAAATATGAAGTTTTGAAGGTGCTGCTTCTGTTTGTGATTAACACGGACACAGACAGGAATTTCGATATGCTGAAAACACTGAAGAAATATATACATTCTGACATGATCAACGGCATCGTCCGGGACGATTCCCACATGCGGAAACCTGGGGGCGGCCGCGCCGGGAATCGAACCTGGTTCACCTTGGCTTGACGGCCGTATTGTTGCTGCAAACGTGCTACAAGTTTCTGTCGCAAAGTTCACGGACACGGACAGAATATAAAGCTCTATTGTATCGTTCGTTTCTATAAGCGACGCACGTGCTCAGGTTGGGCGGACTTCTTGTAAGTAGATTCTCTTTATCTGCCAGGTCTAGAAGAAATGTTTAGCGCCGCCGCACTTCTATGGTCATCAGGGCGGGACCTCAGTAATTATTAAAGGTTCCGAACCATGCGGTACCCGACTCGGTGCTGAGAACCTGTACCATGCCTTAGGTTATGCACGATCAATACCGGGTATTTTTCGTTATATCTAGGCTTGTCCTCGGTAAACTGAGCAATTTTGAAAGCCCTTCTTAAGAACTACTTGTAAGCATATTGTTTATTTTTTTCACTATATGTGAAACCAACAGTACCATGGGTCCAGAAACTACGAAATAGTTAGAATAATAAAAATATTAAAAATTTACTAATTATTACGCTTATGTGTTAAAAAAAAGAAAGCGGAATAAATAATTTAATTATTTACAAATGTCCACTAAAAAAAATTTTGATTCAAAGTCAAGACATAGAATTACTTTCCCTCCGTCGCTACCAACTTCAGAGCGCAAACCAGTCAGTGTGTTAGTTACAATATGTGTAGATTAGAAGCGGTGGTAATTTTCAAAGGTTGTTTTCAAAAGTGCTGAGCTTACCATGAACAGCTTATACGTGAGCGTAACGCCTTGACCACATATTGGCAATTTAGTAAGACAGAAATGAATGAACTGCTTGTAGTACGATCTCTAGCCGTACGCGTCAGAAAAACGGCGCCACTGGCCGGCAACATGTCGGAACTACGTTCTCCAACCAGCGCCTGGTTAAGTTGATAGCCAGCCGGCGGCGTAGCCAATACGGAGTCTTTCGCAGCACGCAGTAGCCAATCAGACACACGGCCCGTTCCCACGGTCCCGCGCAGCAACCCCATATCATAGGAAACCGCCGCAGCTTAACTTCTGTACATGTAACTGTTCTGCGACTTGACGAGCACGACCACCCAGCGCCCTCGCCTGGAGCGTCCGCGCAACACACATTCCACACGCCTGGGGGCCGCGGTGGTGTAGTGGTCAGACTACTCGCATCCCACCTAGGCGAACCGGGTTCCATTAACGGTTTGGGAATCGTGCCTTTCGGTGCAGCTGGTCCGCGGGTTTTCTCGGGGATCTCCCGTTTCCCCCGCCCCTGCACTGCTCCGTACCTCGCTTCACCCTCGTCGGCTCTCAAGACCTCTTCGCTCTCCACGCTCCTTTTCTCAGTGTAGGCACTCACCGCGTGTACGGTGTACGGGGCTTGCGTGAGGCCGTGTAGTAGACGTCTGTGATGTCGGACGGTCATGGCGGAGAACTGTGCTAACCGTTGTAATGTCGCAGCGCATCAACGTTGCTCAAACGGCGACGTACTCTCCCCTACCGCCTGCTTACAGACGTAGAGACACAGATGTCATCGCATCGCGAGGCACAAAGACAGCAGAGCATAACGTGTTTAGTGTCGCACCAGGGATGTCAGCTGGTACCATACGTAACGTGTTGGTTACAGCTGGGACTACCATCACTGGCGCCGCTGGGCAGATTCCCACACGCATCCTACAACCTTGGTGTGCTCCTTCTGTGGATTCACGGACGGTTTATGACCATTTTTTTTTTGCTTCATCATGTTTTGCCACCCCCTACCCCTAAATTACTGCTCATATAAAATGGCCCTCTTTCCATTTCTCACTCTTACGATAACTTTATGGCAGCAATTTTGAAACCTAATAATGCATTATTTAACTATTTTTAAATGCCTATGAGATATACAAATTCAGGAAATCTACTAAATAAAGAACAAAATAAAATTCTCATTTATTAAAATTTTAAGTTCAATAGTAAGTTTAGTCCAATAAAACTTTAGGCAACGCATATGTCCATTGTAAAAATGTTACGCAAATGTTGATGCAATATCGGAATAAAATATAATGACCAAGAAACTTTTCATCTCAGCAGCTTCGCCGGGGAGATAGAAGCTGTAGAATGACCAGTGTCAAAAGCGCTTATCTAATGGCGAGATTTATTTATTCCAGGTTAAAAAACTTTGATTAGAATAACTTGCCTTTTGTACAAGATTAAGTGGTTAAGGCGCCGCTGATGAAGCGCCCCGACAATTCAGTCTCCACGCGGCCGCATGTTACGTGTGGAACTTAATCCGCCCCTGAGTGGTATCAAGAAAGTAGTGCCCAATGGTGAAGAGTTGTGATCATAGAACAAAGCGGACTGAGCCTCGGCGAGCTAACGAGGTCATTCGCGAGTGTGGCTTCGACCAAGCAAGCGAAACCTTCCGCAGTGCATATCATGGCGTGGGAAGCCATCATCTACAACGGCCGGTTCGCCTATTTTGTTTGAACGGAACCCTTGATGTTTTAAACAGCGCACGGTAAATCCAGATCATCGTACAATACGCTCTGCTGCCTTTCGAGAGCAACTGTGGTGTTCAAATGGAACAGCACCTGCCCAAATACCGCTCGTGAAATCCAACGTGCTCTCAAGCTGTTCTGCGAACCCCTTGGCCAGCACGATCACCAGACCTGCCCCACAGTGATCTGAATGTCTGGCTCGGTCTTAAGTTGGGTTTACAATAAAATGTATTAGTAATTATGCTGCAACCGCGGTTCTTGTGTTCGGAACTACGTCTTCTGCATTTGCGATTCCCAATTCACCTGATAATTTTCAAGTCCTTCCAATGAAAATTTGCGATAAGCTTTTCTCGTTTACTTTTGTTCCTAACCTAAGCTCTTAAATAACAACCATGTTTAAGCAGATCATGCTTCAAAGTGGACATTTTCTATTAGAGAAGCTTATTTTTGTGAATAAATATAATTGTAAACAGGTGCACACACACGCCTTTGTAATATTTTTTATACTTACAGTACAACATCGACTGCTCTGTTCTGATTGGTCGCAGCCTGATAAGTTTCACTTAAGATATAAAATATAACTATTTGTTTTAACGCTCAAGAAAATCCCAACAACGCACACGACCTGCTAAGTTCCATTGGAAACCAATACATACGATAACACACTTTCAGTTCTTCTGCACACAAAATGACGCATAATTTTACGCTTGATATTTCTGTTGTAAACGCAGCTTTAGACACCGGCGACAACTCTTGCAGAATTGCGCCACCAGACGGAATTCGCATGGAAACTCCTTCCCACATGGCGTCACCTCTACTAAGGCTAACTACATATACTGAGGTTGGGAAGCACAGTACTATTGGCTTGGCTAATGTAATTGTTCGCTACCAGGTAGCTCAGGCGTGACACATTTTTTCCGTTTTCAAAGTAATATAATGCGATATAACCAATTTACTCTAAGAAAGTATAACTCTGTAGAATTTTCCGATCTGTGTTGTGTTAAAACCTAAATTACGTAACAAAAAAATTTTGTTCTTTGCATCAAAGTGAAAGTTTAACGAAACACGTTCTCGTGTTGTTTAATATTCGATTGTAAAATGGGATTTAGCAAAACGTTTGCTTACACAATTTACTTTATTATAATATTATAACTGAATTGAAATATTCATTAGGATGACAGCTATATTTATTTCGCTCTTAATTTCGTAATATATTTATTTTTTTCTAAAAATATATTTGTTTATGAACAATTAATGCCATGTGCAGTTGTATCTTCACAGATTACTTCTGTAAACACAATAAGAGGCCGTTAATAATAGTAAAAAAAATTAAGTTAATANATTTTTTTCTAAAAATATATTTGTTTATGAACAATTAATGCCATGTACAGTTGTATCTTCACAGATTACTTCTGTAAACACAATAAGAGGCCGTTAATAATAGTAAAAAAAATTAAGTTAATACTTTTTATTTTGCCAAACACAAGCTTTAACGCCCAAATAAATATAATTTATCCATTTACCACCAGCTTAGAAGTTACCTCTTTGGCAAACCAGCGTATCTGGAGGCGGAATTTTCCTTATGCCAAACTCTCCCATAAGGAATCTCGTTCTATTCCCAACCTGAGTATATTAAACCTCACCTCTACGATTGTTCCCGTGTGGAAATTCCGACCAGCATTGTTGCAAGAGGGTGTTGAAAACGTCTTTCGACACATCCTGAAGACTCGGCACACACGAGTTATGACTTCGTGCGAATAATTGTGGACGATATTGCACCTACACAGCGTGTAAATTAAATATACAATTCCTGGGGCAAGGTTTTGATGGTGGTGGTTTTTTACATGAAAACCTTCGGGTTGACTTTTCTTTTTCTGTTTGATACAGGGATAACAGTTAATAAATAGCTGTTAGTTAACCCATGAACGTTCGTAACATTTTTATTTTTCGCCGTGGTCTAATTAATAACCGTCTGAAATCTTGACCTTGTTCATTTTCTGTTCCTTCCAAAGTGGCTTTGCACTAGTAATTTTCGTGCTGGACTTGTCACAAAGTAACTACGTTCAGACGAATCTCAGTGAAAACCGCCTACAATTCTTTTGAAGTTACGTTGAATTTAAACTGATTTGAGGACGTTTCATAACAGTATTGAAGTCGCCTTGTTACGTAAGAGNCTTTGAAGTTACGTTGAATTTAAACTGATTTGAGGACGTTTCATAACAGTATTGAAGTCGCCTTGTTACGTAAGAGTTGAATTTCGATATAACGACGACTATTTAGTAAAACCATTCACCGAACTTTCGATAACCCTGAAGCAAATAATTCCATTCCCTTTGAAAAGCTCGTTTGTAAGCCGTTTTTTTTTNTCACCGAACTTTCGATAACCCTGAAGCAAATAATTCCATTCCCTTTGAAAAGCTCGTTTGTAAGCCGTTTTTTTTTCTTCACTACGCGTGATTATTTCGAACTTGGGGGTCACAGATAACAGATCTTCTTTTATATATGTTANGTTTTTTTTTCTTCACTACGCGTGATTATTTCGAACTTGGGGGTCACAGATAACAGATCTTCTTTTATATATGTTAAGCCAATCTGGCGGTATTCATGAAAAGTCAAGCACAGTATCTCGACAGTACTATGTTAAGGAAACCTTCGATTACTTGGTATGATGTGTTTTACTTTCACACACTAAACAACTTGGTTTCTTTAATTAACTGGCAGCAAGATGCTGCTGTGATTACAACCGCAGTAACGTAAATTATGTTCGGTACTAAAAGTTCCCGATGGGTTGTAAAACCACACATGTGGTTATAAATCGAGCAGCCTCTTAAAACAGAAAGAAAATATAAATATGCCATCCCAGGAAAGTAGTAGATACCAAATGAACTTCTCCTGCTACGAGTTTGTTGCATGGCAAAGGAGTCCTGTGAACTGTGTTTCCGTACTTCACAGGTATATTCAGAAACTGTTTTCTGTACGATTTGTATTTAATACGTTTCTTGCGAAATAGATACATGCATGTTTATTTTGTATTAAAATATTGATATATTTGTACATTTTATAAACATTTATTTTAGTGTAAGTTATAATTTTAAAATGTATTAACATTTTTTGAAAGTGCATCCCAGAAATAAAATTCGCCAGCAAATTTTGCATTATTTAAAATAGTTGTTTTATGCAAAGAAGAAATCATATATATTCAAAATGATATCTCACCGGGGCATTTGTTTTGGCTGAATTTTTTTTAATGGTAATAAAAATACATGTTTAAACACATTTCTGATTGTGCTCTAATTAACGCCCAATAAGTATCAAGAATACAATTTATCAAAATCCGATGGGGCCACAAGACACCTGCAGTAAAAATTTAGTATAAAGGTTTCTACATCTACATTTATATACTGTACCAAAAAATGTGTAGAGGTAGGATAAATAAACTGACATATTAATTTACTGATTCAAAATTGCAATATCCATGCTAATTTCTATGCATAAAAATTATGTTTTTAGTTAAGACAGCAAATTTTATACCTTCGGCGGTGACGAGAAACACCTTTTACGTCCCTAATTTATTCAGAAAAGTCATTAAACCATGGACGAAAATTATGTGCCTATCTCAGATGATATTAGCTACAAACATGCAAGAAATATTGTAATATTTAACCACATTGAATTGAGCGTTTGTAAGCCATCACAAACAGCTTATTATCGAAGGCGTAACGTAATAATGTGTAATTCCCAAGTTGCCTGCCTAAAGCAGCGCGTAATATTTTTTTAATGATAACACCACGTAGTCACAAAATGTTAACGATGGTATGATTCTCTTTTTCGAAAATAATCAGTTGCTGAACTTGCACGGCCAAGTAGAGTTTCGAAGAGCACTTCGCCATCACACAGGCAGGCGTAAAACACACACTGCAAACCATTAAAACTAGAACCCAGCCGTTGTAAATCTCCAAGCTGTGCAGCCCGCCGCGTCTTTACAAAACATTTTTTTTTTTAAAGCTTGGATCCTCTGGACACTCGCCGCTGCAAATCAAGTTCACAGGCACCTGCAAACTGTTAGCGAGCATATTTAAACCGTCTCCGGGGGAAAAAAAATGGTCAGTTGTTTCGCCCAGCGGGGAAACTCGGTTTGCCGGTGGGACACGATGTAGGAAGTTCCATTGGCTTTGGACGGACGTTGAGAATCCTGGCTGTAGGGTACGAGGGAGGATAATATACGCCTCCCCTCTCAAAGGCGTTTTGTGTTTCGTTGTTTCAAAGCTGGTAATACCGCTAATGTCTTCGTTTGTACTTGTTCGTCCTTGTGCGTGAGTTCATGTGTGAAATAAAGCGTTTATACAAGAATGATATAAATCTTCACCTACTTTACTTCTAGCCGAAGAGAATTATTCCAGTCCTTTGGGAAATACATTACGTTAATTGCACTGCTCCAACCCTTGCTTATTTATGCACTCGGTTGTAATGGCTCTTAAAGTACTTGAAAACATATCACCCTCTTTTATATTAATTGCGCAGCACATTACTTCATGCGTAAGAAAGAAAAAACCAAATGTTTATTTCACAGAAGTGAAATAAAATATTACCCCTTCTATGCGGAGTTCACCTTAGCCAAACGTATGAAGGTAATCTCGTAAAAATTCACAGCAGGTTAAATACTCAGTTAGAGCACACATCGTATGCTAGACAAGGACGTAAATATTGAAAAATATAGGAACTCAGAAGTGTTTGACTAACGTAGCAGATGGCATTGTTTTAAGTTTGTTGGCAATCGACAACCACAACTCACGTTCCCACGGCTAAGCATACATTAAAAATGGCCACCATGCCTATGCAGACATCCAACTTCAAATAAATACAGGCCTACCACCCTCTGAAAGATGAATAGTAATTAACATAGCATATTAAATTTTTAATTTTCATAGAACACGAAAACATTTACGTTTCTAGTTGCAGCGTTTCCTGGAAGTTTCAAATCGATTAAACTTATTCATAGTACTTCAGTAGACGCTGCAGCTATAACCCACGATTTTTCTGTTGAGTTCTTCCTTAGCAACGAGTTGCAAATTAATTGGTATTCTCAAATATATTTATTTATTTTTGTCATATCATAATTTTTTCTACGAATATTGATTGGAGCTGGTTTGTGTCTTAAGAATGACTATCAAAAGTGTAGAAAGCCTAAGGGAAAATATTTTACTAGATTTTGGACGATAATTGAATTGTTATTTAGAGTTGTGCTAAATGTAAAAATACCAGAAACACATGTATATCAGTAAATTATGAAATAGCCTAACGTTATATTGTATCGCAAACCCCAGAGCTAGGACTCGAAGGCACAATCCCATTTTCAAAAAAAATTAAATAAATATTATTTTGAGATATGTTCAGTAGGTTTAAATGGACAAAATAAAGTGATAGACTGAGTGGTACCAGACAGTTTGAAGTCTGAATAAAGACTTCAAGTACATTTTTTTTATGGAAAATCTTTAAAGATACATCTTTAGAATAACAATGATTACTGTATTTTTATATTTATTTTCTCATTAATGTGTGACATTCGCTTTGGTAACATATGGAAGACCTGTAACAAAACTATAGCCGTGCGTGAATGCAGATATGTGCATTGTTGGTAATTATTTGACCTTTGGTTAAGAAAGACAGGCCTTAGAAATTTGCAATGCTCTGCATTTGTTATATCCATAAAAATGATGTGTAAACGTGATTTTCTACAAAATAATAATATACAGTTCTCGTGTTACTAAGTCTGTGTTAACTCTCACGTGTGTTGTTAAATGATGGAACACGTCCTTGACCCCTAAGGAAAAACGTTATCAGTGAATGAATGAACTGTGATTACGGCAATAGTGTTGGCACTGCATTTATGAAACACTGCGGGGCTTCATGACAACTGGGCATTCTTACATCCCCATGTCGGATGATGATAATAATTACATTCATTCATACAACGCGTTTTCTCTCTCGCCTGGGATTAAGCTCATGCACGAAATGAATATACTCTTTCATACTACTATTCACTTTAATATCCGTTCCTAAACAAAGTATTATTAAGACGTGTGTCGTTACTGTTATCAAAAGTGGGTTGACAGTTAAGCCAAATATATCATCACAAAAATTATAAACCAAAATGTTAAAATATTGGTATGTTGTAAAGCGCATGTGAATAGTTAGACCTGAATACAAGAAACGGGTCTCAACCAAACTTATATAGGATAATGCGAGGAAAATGCCCGACATTTTTAATCATACAATATGTAATGTACTCCCGACATCCAGATAAAGTAGGTTATGTAGAAGAATAAATATAACAATCTAAGACAAATCCTTTACAATTGAACTTTTTTTATTTATATTACAAACTATCTATCAGATTTTCCACGTCTAATGACAGACAATTTAAATGCGTTTTTGGGTCAGTATTTAATAAAAAAATATAATAATGCCCTTTTTTTTGTTTAATAGCTGGCGAAACAATTGTGAAATTATGCAACAAGAATGTAACACTTTGTACTCTCGTTCTAGTAGAGTAGAGTAATGCATAGAGGCCCGGAAATTGGGCATCAAGCTAGACTCCACGATCCTTTGTGCACTCGAGCCTCAGGTAGTTGTTCATTGGCTGTTGCTCCAGTTTTACCCAATAACAAGTGGCGCGAGATTTGGTCCTTGTGTTGTTGCAGGTTAGTTATTGGCTCTAATTCGACCAGGGCGTGTCTTACAAACTGCGATTCGTTTGGAAAAGGAAGTCAAATGTGGGTGCGTTTGGATTCTAGCTTGTCCTCAAATAAATTCATGACATTTCCGCGTCTCTAATAATGTACTACATTTGTGCATATGTTCTTGGCAAATCGACGACACAATTTCGCATAACTGACAGCAGTTTTTCTCTTCTATGCTGATTCGAAGACGAAACCTTTACGGCCTCGACCATAATACTACGTTTCGTAATTTGCTGGCAGTATTAGTGTAGGTGTATATATATATATATATATATATATATATATATATATACTAGACAATTTTTAGGTTCAGGTATGTGTATATAAGTATATATAAGTTGACTTCACAAGTATTCCTTAGATTTAACTGCTAACCGACTTTGCAACTGACCAATCCATCACAGAAGGAAAAGATTTAAACTATCGATTGTAACGGTTGTGGTTTGGGGAGGGGGTATTCTTGAAATGGTTACGTGTGTGTTGCCGAACGTTGAGCTGCAAAACGCAGAGGGTTCCCACTCTCTCCGCGGGAGTGCGCACTCGAACATTGTGATACTTGACAGCTATGTCACGAACAACTAGTGCTCGCGCCCTGGTCTATTCACATTCAAGGACTCCAACAAGCAGTTGTGCCGTGTTATTACTGGAGTCCTGAGAACACTGCAATCCTCTTGTTCTGCACAGAAAGGGGTAAAAAGTACGGAACCTAGCTATTGTAGTGGACATTGTACCGCTTGATCACTGGGGTACCTGTCACATGCCATGAAAGTCATTACTCATTAATAGGGCCAGTGTCTTTTCGCGTGAAAATCGGAGCACACAGTAGACTTCAAAACTGTATACACACCTCAGCTGTTGTTATACCTCCATTGGCTGCTGGTGCCGTGTCCGTCTTTGACCAAACCACTCAGGACTAAGTAATTCCGACACTGAACCTTCGTGATTCGTGCGCAAACGGTTAACAAGTGCCAGAACTTGTTTTTAGCCAATAAAATAAGCTGGACGACCCTACAATGCTTTGGACTGTATCTTGTCTCGAAATCTTTTCGCGAAATACACTTACAATTACTTTACGCCAAAATACTTCTTGGGTAGGCGTATTGCAAGCCAAGTTGATTTTGAGCCGAGTGACGTTTATATAACTTTAAATTAGGCAACTGCCAGTTATTAATCATGTCCAGAATTGCCTATTTATGGCGACAATCCATGGGCCTCAAAACCCAATTGAAAATTTCGTTCGGTATGTTGCAGTATTTTTTACTTGAAAGCACTTCAAATAAGCTGCAGTATGCTGCCTAATTCTGCGATTGTTTAAGAATGCATGTCAAAATATTAATTCGTACTCGACCCAATAACAGTGTTTATATTTATCATAAATGCTATTCAATTAGTAGTACACATGGGTTACTAACTAGTTGCAGGTCGCAGAGAGGAATTGGGTGTTCCTGGCCATGTCGAAGGTTGGGGTTAGCCTGCCTGCAACGTTAGCGCGGCATCCTAGCGATCACGTTTAAGAGCGTCCTCTGGAGATGATATCGGAGGAGGATGGGCGAAGGAGCGCCTGACACTGCGGCTTTTGACATCGATAACCGTGACGACATGCAGTGACTTGCTGNAATATTAATTCGTACTCGACCCAATAACAGTGTTTATATTTATCATAAATGCTATTCAATTAGTAGTACACATGGGCTACTAACTAGTTGCAGGTCGCAGAGAGGAATTGGGTGTTCCTGGCCATGTCGAAGGTTGGGGTTAGCCTGCCTGCAACGTTAGCGCGGCATCCTAGCGATCACGTTTAAGAGCGTCCTCTGGAGATGATATCGGAGGAGGATGGTTGAAGGAGCGCCTGACACTGCGGCTTTTGACATCGATAACCGTGAAGACATGCAGTGACTTGCTGAGTCGACGGCTTTGTGGTCCAACGACCCCTCCGCCGCATCTCGTACCGCCTACACTCTAAATCTGAATCAGTGATTTCAGTCACTATAATTATTCTACTGAACCTTCGGTTAATAAATTGTTACCTACTGGTGAATCGGTAATGTGCACTGAAGTTTAACTCCCGGGCCACTGAAATTCGCTAATTATCAGTATAAGCCACTGTCTAATGCCAGCAACTAGATTGATCAGTAAAATTCGACGCATTCAAGTGGAGCAATTTAAACAGACCTTCACTCCAATTGGCTGATTTAGGGCAGTTTTAATTGTTTTGATTTTACATTTTAGACGTCGCTCCGTAACACCTCGCTTTAAAAAAATGGCGAAATCTGTAAACACGTAATGGGAACATCCTAGTTTTCACCGTCTGGGAAATTAATCGTATGTTATCCTGCAAATATAATTTTTTTTAAGTGCGGTGACCATACTGTGTTTTTTACTTCTTTATAAAACAAGGCTGTGTTCTATCACAATGCGCAAAACATTTCGTTCCGTTTCCTGTCTAGAGGTGCCTCCGTGTGAAGCTTTGTTTGCGGCTACCAAATAATAAAAACAAACTAATTGGGTTTAAACAACAAAATATTTCATTTTCCCTACACAAACAATTAATTTGGTTGCATCAAACCAAAACCTTTATCTCAGTGTACGGAGGGGGCAGCGGTGGTGTAGTGGTTAGACTACTTGCCTTTCGCCTAGACGAACCGGCGCGGGGTCGCTCCCGTATTTTAGCATGTAGGAACCGTGACGGACGATGCCACTTGTCGACGGATTTTCTTGGCGATCTCCCGTTTCCCCCGCCCCATGCTCTACTCGCTTAACCCTCATCGGCTCTCAATACCTCGCTATGNTTCTTGGCGATCTCCCGTTTCCCCCGCCCCATGCTCTACTCGCTTAACCCTCATCGGCTCTCAATACCTCGCTATGTAGAGCCGTCCAAATCACTTCACTCACTCATTCTCAGCGTACGGTGGAGCAGTAAGTAATGCGCTCTCGAGTAGATCTTGACCCATTCAGACCCAGTGTACACAGTTGTGTACATTACGCACGTGTAGGTAATATTTTGGCCTGTGCTGTACACTGCTAAACTCAGTGATCAATGATCTTACTTGTGGGTAAATGATCCACAAGCCGTCTTACTGGTCTAGGCTATAATTGCTTCATATAACTGTAGTCGAACATATAGTCTACAGCTCATTGACTGTGACAACGAAACAAGTATCGCGTCCACTTAAGTACAGCTCGCACCATATAAGTTTTTGTTTGCAACACCTGAAAACGTAAATTAAAGTGGGTCTGAAATGGTTTCGCACGGCTTTCTAAAATGCATCCCGACCACTCACAAGCGAGCAGCGAGGGACCCGTCCACACGCGTCCTGTGGCGTCACCTGCCGAGCTACGTTTTACTGGTGGAGGTGTGAACCAGCAAGCAACAGGGCGCAACACACAACTAACACCAGCTTATCTTGCAAACAGTTCACCACACGCCACTGCTTCTCAAGTACTTGCCATTTGCCGTTGCAGCTGAACGGCTGGTTCTCCGACGAACCGGGTTTGAATCCCGGCGGTGCCTTCCTCGTGTGGGAAACGTGCCAGTCGTTGGCGTTGATTGGTGAGGTTTGTCGGGGTGCTCTGTTTCGTTTGCCTCATCACTAGGGTCAGTGATATTTCGCGAAAAGATTTCGAGACAAGATAGAGTCCAGAGCACTGTAGGGTTGTCCAGCTTATTTGACTGGCTAAAACGTTTTCTGGCCCGTGTTAACCGTTTGCACACGAATCACGAAAGTTCAGTGTCGGAGTTCCTTAGTCCTGAGTGGCTCGGTCAAAGACGGACACGGCACCAGCAACCAATGGAGGTATAACAACAGCTGAGGTGTGTATATAGTATCGAAGTCTACTGTGTGCTCCAATTTTTACGCGGAAAGTCACTGGCCCTATTCATAAATGTTTACCCGACATTATTATTTCAAAGTTCAGGCATATAACTACTTTCCCTCCGAAGCAGTCAACTTTACAGGACGCAGACCAGTCAGCATGTTCTTTAAAATATATGCAGGTAGGAACAGTGAATAATTCAAAAGTTGATGTCAAAAGTGTTCGAATAACCCTGAAAAGTCTATATAACCTATCCACAGTAGCCTCAAACTTTTTGAATCAAACAACTCCAAGTATGACGCGTCTCATTGTTTCTCAGATAAGTTGTGTATCGCAAGCGTTTTATACTTCTCTTAAAATATAACTATATATATATATATATATATATATATATATATATTTTTTTTTTAATTGAAATTTCACAAAAATTAATTTTTAATATTTGTGTTGGTNGTAGCCAGTCAGACACAAGGCCCGTTCCCAGGTCTTCGCGCCAGCCAATCTGGGATTGGACACGCCCACATCAAAGGAACCGCCACGCCTGCGTACTTGTTTACTCCGTGGTAGAGAGTTTACTTTGCGCGAGGGAAGGGAATGTCCTGAAAGTAGAAGTGAAGCAGTGGTCCAGGAAATTTGTAAGAGTGAGCAGACTGTAGTGGGCTGGTAGTGACCGGGGAAGCTGGTCCTTGGACTAAGGATGAGGTAGACCGCTTATTGGTCTTCTGCGCACGTACCTAACATTGACATAACCCAATCACACACAAATGTCAAAGTCACACAGTCAACAGTGATGGACGTGTTTGTTTACATCTTGATTTTTAAATTACAAGCACTATTATATTAATAAAATAATTTTTACCAATTCGAATTTAGTCAAACTGCATTACAAATTGGTCAGAGGAATTATAAAAAAAAACATCTGTAAGCGCGTGTTTACAAATCAGTTTTCTAACCTGAAATCCAAAGTATGACGTTTTCCCTGGACGTGTCGGCAGAAAAGCAGTTCGAAGTCAGGACACGGAGATTGACTGTGCGCAGCCAGCGAGATCGGTCCACCTCATCTCTTGTGTATGGTGCNAGGCTTCAGGCGACGTAACACGGCAACAGTGGCCTGTGTCCGCCAGCCGTATCAATACGCAATGCAGCCAGTTGAGAGAGCCAGCTGCGAGAGAGGCGATAGCATCGCGTCATTAACTGGTGGACCGCCAGCCGTGCCGGGCAGCGGCGCGTGCATTCCTCGCCGTCGCCTCGGCTTCCTGGGGTCGCGGTGGTGCAGTCGTCACACTACTTGCCTCGCACCTAGGCAAACCGGATCTAATCCCCCCCCTCCGCCCACCATCCATTCCCGCGCTACTCTATAGATACTCACCTCGCTTCACCCTCGTCGACTCTCAAGATCTCGATGTTAAGAGCCACCCAAATCTCTCCGCTTCTAGCGAGCAGGAGTGACGCCAATCTTGTTAGTTTTACAGTGCTCCGTGTGGCAGCTCTGCCTTCCCTTCTCGTGGTACCGGTGACGTCATCCTGGGAGGACTGCGTCACGCACGGTCGAGGAGGGGATGGAAAGGCACGAAGGCGAAGCGGCTGCACGTAACCATTGAATAAGGAATGATTTCGCTGCCGAGATCGATAAGACATTACAAGAGTATAACAAGTGACGAGAACAAAAGCGCATTTCCGATGACCCATCAGGGAGTATTCGGGTAAAAGTTTAATGGCTGAAGTCGGAATACACATGGTTTGTGAGGAAGGCAGGTTTTAAGGCGCTTCCCTAGTTTTCACACGAGTCTCATTGTAGGAAGTTGTGTGTATATTATAATTTTAAAAAACGATAGAGTATTTCAATCTAAATATTTTTTCAGAACATAATTATACGAAAGTAGATATTTTGTTACCGATTCATACATTTGGTTTTTGAAACATATACAAGGTCGTTGAAAAGTGTTAAAGTAAGCAAAAATCGCTGTCAAGCAGCCCGTCTGTTTGCGATATTTATTCTCCAGTAAAACAGTGTTTCAAACTGTAGTGACAATGCTATGCCTTTTCTGAGCAGACTGCTGCATTAAAACCCTACAGTCGCCAGCTTAAAACTGCGAGGAAACAGAACTTACGCGAATCTTGTTGATGCTGTTTTCTATCGCCGTCGCAGTGTTTCCTAACGACCGCGCGTGACCTCGTGGCGTTCAAACATGCTTGCTAGGGCGGCGCCTTAATGAGAACTCTGGTATAATACGAGTAAATAGCACAATAACGACCAGAGAAGGCCTCGACACAGGGGAGAAGAAAGGGCACAGTTGCAGTGCGCGAGGGTGAAGGACACGCACGCACACGAACTCTTGCCCGCAACTAACGTAAACAAACTAACTACAGTTCGTGACTAAGGAGTGGCCACAGCAGAAGTACAAACGCGTATTTTTTTTTACATTCGTTCCCGCACCCGTTTTTTGATCACGTTCGCGAAGAGAACTAGTAGCAGTGGCTACACCTCTACGAGTGACAGCAAACAAAAGGAAACCCGAACCTCAAAAATACGTTTCCATTATTACTCACAATCTCTTCCAACACTTATTTAAGTAGAGTGTTTTTCTTTGTCAGTACAACTCACTTTTTATTTTCATTGTAGTGTAACAGTATGACGAATACTACCTTTTTGGCCTTTTATGTACTTCAACGCGTGCAGAATATCCTGCTAATTTCAGCCATCTTAATCGCGCTATTTACTTCAGCGAGAGCGCCACATATAAGTGAACTCTTTCTGATGTACTTGCACAACCAGTTTGCTTTGGTCAAGAAAAGACTGCGATGTAAAGAAGTTCAAAGCCAGAGTAAATGTGGACAGAGCTGAACATGTTTGAATTGAAATAATTCTGTGGCCGTGTAATCGCGACCTATCTGACAGCTTTTGACATCCAGTTTTATTGCTATAGCCATAAAGAAATCGAGTCTGCAAGTGAACGAGGATATTACGGGTTGCCCAATGCTCCAGAAAGGCTGGAACGACCTCATTAGGCTGCGTTCAAAGTACACTTCTTAAATTTGTGGACGACAAAATCATTTCGTTAGGTTGCTATTTATGTTCTTAACAGTTTTCACTGTATCATTTGATTGACGTGATCACCTTTGGAAAACTACAATCCAAGTCAAAACAGTAAACGGCACCTCGAGATTTCAAAATAGCACTATTAACCTCGAACATAATACGGTTAAACAGTTATATTAAACTAATCCATCAGCGGAGCTTCAAACTAGTAGAGCAACGTTTATAAATATAAAAAAATATATATCAACTACAATGAAACACAAGTCAAGGAAAACGTATTCCAAGGAATACATATGCAAACAAAACAGTGCGAAAAACAACATCAATGGCACAGCTGAACATTGTGTTTTCTTTTTCTTTTTTGTGTCTGCTTTTAGTTTCTATTGTTCAGCTGTGCAACTGATATTGATTTTCGCACTGATTTGTTCACTTATGTGGTATTTCGTTTTCGTCATCTTGTTGTCTTTTCTTTTGGTTTACTTTTGTTGTCTGTCCTGTTTTGTATTCACAAGTTGTTCGTCCGTCTTTTGTCTTTTTAATTATATACATTTTTTTTTTCCATTGACAAGGAAGCAGCTTTTCCTAACTATCCGTCTGTGGTGTTGTAAATAGGTTTTCCCGTTTTTGTCTTCCTGAGTTCCGCGTGCGTCTGTGTGTGTGCGCGCGGGCGTGATTTTTATTTAGTCTCATGGTCGCCAATGGACACAGTCCAATCGCACCATCATAATAACATGAACTCGCCATTGCCGTTAAACTTTGAAGATAAAGTATCTCGATACTTACGGGGCCGATTTAAGGGTGTTCACAAACACTACACCTAAGTGGTTTCGAATGGCACCTTCTTGGAGTTCTTTAGGACTTACGATTGCGTGGGTGTACTCCTTGACGAGAGGGCCTGTTTCACTCCCAATGTGTATGTAACATCTCTCTCGGAAAGNACGATTGCGTGGGTGTACTCCTTGACGAGAGGGCCTGTTTCACTCCCAATGTGTATGTAACATCTCTCTCGGAAAGCAGTGGTACTTCTTTATGAGCTGAGAGGACTTGTTCCAGACTACCGTGGCTTGAACTTTCAGACTTTACTCGGTCTTTATAAGAAGTCTTTGAGCCTATCACAACGTATGGGTTAGTTATCTTGTATATGCCCAGGTGGGTCACTCCTACATTCGAAGGAAGCTTTTGTCCACTCAGAGTGCGGCGCTGTTGGCGATAAAAAAAAAGACATATCGCGCTGTATCCACAGATGCGTTGATGGTGACAGCTCGTGTCATTCCGATGGGCCTGCTTGTAGTCAAGAAAGGCTTGCTCGCACACTTGAGGGTCAAAGTAAATCTAGACCCCCAGAGCCTGGAGATTACGCGAGTGGATACTGTGAATTGTTTGCAAGATAGGCCAATTGCCTCTGCGAAGGAGAAAATAACCTGTGCGGTCTTTCTCCGTGTCCGGGAGAAAGTGAAACTTACGATCTTCCCTGGCTCTCTGCTCGAGGCACGGCGAATTACGGCGACTTTGAGGCAAAACTGCTTGACTTTGGATCAGTGGATGACCCGCTCTGCGATGAATACCAGGTGCCACACACCATGTTGCACGTACTGAATGAGTTTGTGAGGTTCGAAGACCTTTGAGAAGTGCTCAAGTGGAAGCTGCTAGGACTCGACTGCTCCCTCGCGTCTGTAAAAGCGGCCGACAAATTCATTCATCGGCTACGTTACAATGCGCGTGCCAGAACGGTGGTTGCCCAATGGGCTCTTGCAAGTTGACTAGATTCAACTGGATGTCAGGGTCTTGTCAGTCTTGAAACTCGAGTGAACTTACCTATAAGCATTCACAGAAATTGGGTGCTCTTCATCATTATTATGCCTGACGAAGTGAGGATTTCGACCTGGCAGTGCGGGGGCTACGCGTCTTGGGAGAAGATGACCGACTGGAGGACCTTTACACGGTCGAACTACTCGACTGTGCACTAAATGTACATCATTCGCATAAGTTCGGGACATGAACTGCATCTTAGACGTTGCTGAAGTGCTCTGCATTTGGCCCTTCTCCGCTTTCGGTTCCCTCCACTCATGGGAGATTTTGTCGTTCGGATCCAAAGTTCCAAATTGATTGGCGCTGCAGTGTGCCTTTAGTTGCTCAGTTTGCGGGGCTTCCCGAAATTATGGACATTGTTTTTTTCATGGCGTGGTGGCAACAATATAAGCTCTTCCTGAGAAGCTTGGGCGAGATGGTAGGGTCAGGCAGAGGGACACGTTTTTTTTTTCAGTTTGACCTTGGCAGTGATTCAACTGGAACTGGACAATGTCCTGACTGTGGAAAGGTGACTCCTGTTTAAATCTTTGGCGATCAGATGCAGGAGTGGCGGTGGTGCAAAAAGCTGGAATATTTCCGGATAACTGGTACATGCGTGCAATAAAAGGAATAAAATTATTCTTTTGAAGTATTTTGCTTTTGGAAATATGGTTTGCCATAATCATTAAATATTAAACTACAGTAACATAGACATTTATTAGCAATCACGTTTGTTGTCAAGGGAGGAAACGCTCATTCTAACCATCATTCCTTTGAAATGAGACTAGTGAGCAGCCCTGAAGGATGAACTGCTAAGTTATAAATTCCGGACTGATTTTCCAGGAAAGTTTGACACCCCACACATGACTGACTGGCACAGACTTGAATTTATTATGCTAAATAATTCACTGTTTACTAAGTTTTAATTATGCTTTTCACCTACTAACAATATTTCTTTTCTTATTGGTTGTCGTGCGCGTGAGAATTTGTTCGCTATTTCGCAAATAAATCAAGAACCCTGTTGTAACGCTGGGCTTTTGAAGTTCACGTGTAAAAAGCTAGACAATGCAGAACATATTTAATCCGTAATGTATTCCCGGTTTCTTAAAACTTTTTTTTAACCTAACCTTTGAAAAATCACCCCCTGTATGACGTGTTTCGTTATTTCCTAAATATGTTATGTATCACAAGCGTTTTATACTTATGTTAACATAAAAGTACCTTATTTTTGGTTCAATTGAAATTTTACTTTTATATTACCTATTATTATAATATTATATTTATAATTAATATGAATTAAAACAGTGAGCGTATAGATGTATTGGTAATAGCTAGTAAGAAATAGTTCCGATGCAAAATATTATTAAACTGATTGCGCGCGAATTCGGCGCGGTGTCCCTTTGTTGTAATTTTGTATACTTGCTTAAGCTTCGCTTGCACGAGGCGGAGGGATATCCTGGAATAAGAACTTAAGCAAGTCTTCAGAAAAGTTGGAAGTAACCATGAATGGACTATAACGTTACCATGTCTCAAGGAGAAAGGTCACGAAGAAGAATTCCCGCGGTAAATGCGGGAGTGTCTGTGGAGAGTCGCTGTGTGCGCGAGACTGGGGAGGGAGTAGCGAAGGGCCGGCCAGCGCCTTGTGCCCTTGTTGCAGCACGCGGGGGCTGATGTTTCAATCAGTGGCGCGCAGTGTGTGTGTTCGCCGTGGGTGGTGTGAGCGTGGAATGCGCCGTGGCCGTATCGCGCCGTGTTCCCTGGCCACGGAGGCCATATTTCCTGCTGCTAACTCCTAAACTTCCCACGTCGTTTTGTTTCCCTAGCTCCGGCCCGTGCCTACCGACGATGGCCGGCATTCCAAATACTCGGCATTCTACACGTTTTATTCCCCTTCGGCGAGTGAGTGCCGCGTGCTTCTTAACGATTGTCCCGACCTGCTGCCTCTTCTTGGTACCGTAGTCTTCCCTGGCGATGCAGGCGAGACGACGTTTGTTTGGAATGCATGTTTACTTCCCTAATATCCTCCATATATTCGCTCTTTTACGCAGTTCTCCAGGTATTTCAATAACTTATAATATTTTAGATACGTATCTTTAAAGCCCTCACCTACCTGTAGTTATTTTCGTCTTTGAATGTCAGACGTGAGAGAGCGATAAGGGCTACACTGACACGCACATTAAGTGCGCCATCGCCGCTACGCGCGAGTGTTTTCTCCGTGACGCGTGCAGGGTAATGTGGGGCAAGAGTCGGCACGGCGCAAGAGTCATACGACGTCGTAGTTCTCGCAGTCACCGTTAGATAGCATCAATGTTCATATCGGGAATTTTCTAAATGCTTTCCACACACTGGACACGGCTGGTTACCCGCTGCAGCCATTAATGGGAGTGCGGCCTCAACTATCTGTTTGGAGTGACGTTTAATGTAATTTGTTTGTTTTAGAGAAGTGCCAGTACAACTGCAACGAATTAATGCTGACGAAGAATATGTACATCTACGTAACATGTGTGTTTTTTGCTTGTATTCATGTGAGCGTGTAATTGTAACAATGCAACTGTGAAATGTAGTTGGCGAATTACATTTTTCCTGTTTGTTGGGGCAAAAGGCCTCACAAACAATTATGCAGACTCTTGCCCCACAATATCAAACATTATTAAAACCTTGTATACCTTTTTTAATATGCGCGGAACTTATGCAGGTTTATTGTTTGACAGAAATAATACTTAGATTTATGTCATATTATAAGTACAATCAAATGACATGGTTTACAGAAGGAAAAAATATATATATATATTGGTTAAATAAAAATTATCAGTCTAAAAGTAGTCTGTTGGCAAAAGTTTTCTACGAGAAAAGTAACGAAACAGCAATATGATTCTAATAGATTTTAGTGAAATAGTGCACCGAACTGTACCACCCTTTCCCCATGTGACCACAGGATCTAGATACACACTAGGATAACCTTCATGGGTGGCTGCAATTGTTCACATAAGAAAAAGGATGCAGTGTGAATAAAAAAATTTAGGTGTAAAGAGGTAATCAACAAAAGACAAGATCAGCGATACTTATAAATTTAATACTTAAATAAATTCAAAAAGGCTTCTGATCTATAGCAAAATGTATGGCTACACATAGTTTTCAGAACATTTGGTTTTTACAAGATAATTTTTAAGATTAGAATTCTTTAAAAAATATTTAAAAAATGAAAAATAAATAAAAAACATTTACTCGGTTTACCACCCTCCAAAACTGGAGGGGTTAATTTAATATTTTTAAGACTCTTTCTATGATAGGTAATATCATTATCAGTGAGTATTACAGGAACTATTTCGTAACAAAAAGAAACGCAATATAAAAAAAAGGTATGCAACATAACATGACATTAAAAAAAATTTACAACATTCATTGTTAGGCCTGCTTAAGTAATTTGGTCATTGGTATTTTGGGGTACCCTGGACAATAAATATTACTAGTAAACAAAATCTCTGTACACGGAAATACATGTTACTTCAAAAATTATACAGAGGTCGCGGAAAAATAAAACCATTGGTACGTGTTCGTAAATTTGTTATTTTACACAATAAATCTATATTTTTCTGGCCGCTTAGTGCTTCGGGAGAGAGACAGATGGCGCGCATGGCATGGCAAGTAGCACTTTTGTAAGCCGAATGTGTTTCGGCAGCACGTTAGCCTGCCTCCTNCAGATGGCGCGCATGGCATGGCAAGTAGCACTTTTGTAAGCCGAATGTGTTTCGGCAGCACGTTAGCCTGCCTCCTGATCCCGTCTTTTTAAATGTTGATTTATCTCCTATTACTGGCTTGAAACGACACCAGTTTGAAATATATTTCGCCAAATTATTTGAAAAAATAATACAACAATACCCTGCGTTATTTCTGTAGGTTTTTGGAATTAATATCAAGCGTGTATGGAAAGCATGGATGGAGAGTGGGGATACGACATGAAAAATCTCCCAAGGTTTGANGGAATTAATATCAAGCGTGTATGGAAAGCATGGATGGAGAGTGGGGATACGACATGAAAAATCTCCCAAGGTTTGAAGTTATTTCATTTTAATAGGGATCGTTTTTAATGCGCATTTAATTTTGAACACCTGTACATTACTACTTTAGCACGAAGTTTACTTTGTAACACTAATAACCGCTGTTTTATGACCACGTAAAATATAATGTATTAATTAATCTAAGAACTCTTTCTTATCCGCGTATTTTCTGCTTATCTGATGTGCGTCGGCAGTGCACTCAAAAAAGCCAACGTAATATTAATTTTTATTCTTTCATGAATCAGCTGATACAGGATTTTGTAAATGGCACGTTGTTTGTTTCGTATACGTTAAATTGCCATTCACTGACTGTCAAAATCTCGCCAGCTTATATGAGAAAGGCCATATATCTGCGCCAATAAATGAACACTTCACAAATGTGTGTCCCAATCACGCGCAGTTCACTCAGAAAGGACGTGACTTAACATTTATACCGTAACCCACGGTGAAATGACGCCTGCTCGAGTATATATAGTATGTACAGGTACTATGAATTTAAGCTTGATGTCAAAAAATAACGCGAATTTTGTAAGTCCCTACGTACTGCTCTTTAGTGTCGCCAATTGTTTAATTTCCAGACT
Organism: Clitarchus hookeri; assembly: GCA_002778355.1. Classification (NCBI taxonomy): domain Eukaryota; kingdom Metazoa; phylum Arthropoda; class Insecta; order Phasmatodea; family Phasmatidae; genus Clitarchus; species Clitarchus hookeri. The sequence continues at coordinate 1,202,201 of NQII01000125.1, read as the reverse complement.
GCTGCTTCTTCGCATGTGCGAAACTCGTATGGGCCACTGCACTTAGACCTGATACGGTCCTCGCGTAAGTAACATGTTCTACTCAACACGTCTGCAAAATTGCTCTCCGGTAGAGCGTGTAGAGACGATGAGGCACCAAACGCCAGTTTCAGTGTCGTCCTCACCTTTGACCTAAAGTAGGGAAGCTGTACAGACTACAGCTGCTCCGTGGTCGAGTCATCATTTTAGAAGCCAACTTTCGAAAGATGTGTCTGCCAGAAACATCTGGGCACAGGCCCTAGTACTTATGTTGACAACAGATCAGCAAAAGTAGTCTCTTGTATTAAGTAGAGTGGAGTGGAGAGATTTCAGCGTCTCTTAACAAAAAGTCTTGAAAGACGATGCGAGTGAAGCGGGGTGAGTATGAAACAACACCGGAATGCAAGGGCGGGGAAAACGGGAGATCCCCGAGAAAACGCGCCGACCAACGACATCGTCCGGCTTGATGGGATGTGTGCGCTCTATCAACACCACCACAGCAACCCGGTCCCGTTCATTAAGGTTTTTTAAAATACTCTACCCCTTAATTTGTTGAGAGCTAAAAAGTAGTTTTATACACTTCGGAATGAGAATTTATGCAGTAGTAACGTATAAATATTCCCGTCAAAGGCAGAGTTTCACTTAACGAGTGATGGTGACTATTATCGCTTAGGTTTGAACTCACGTGGTGAGGAAGCCGGACGAAGATTCAAGTCTATCNAACGAGTGATGGTGACTATTATCGCTTAGGTTTGAACTCACGTGGTGAGGAAGCCGGACGAAGATTCAAGTCTATCGCCTCAAAAGAACTCATAATAGTCTCAGCACCGAGTCCGTACCCACGTGGCGCCCGGCTCACTGTTATCTGGATGCCCCGACGCCTTTTATCTTTGGCAGTAACATCGAGAAGTGTAAACGTAAACGGTGACTTCCAACGTGACTCACATACTTATGTTGTCACAGGTTCGCATTTTAATAAACAATTTTAAAGACATCCGAATTAAAATAATCTCTGCCTCTGAGGGTTTATAAATTTTAAGCAAATATTGATTATTATGAAGTTATGTTGGCAGCGATCTGCGTAACTTTTTTGCCCGTGTGTTTACGTCTTATTGAAAGGTAAATGTTTGAGATCAGTGGTAAGCGAAATCGGCATACTTTGAATTTATAGATTGTAGAGTATGGGTACGCTGTGAGAAGGAAGCAGAAAATAAGCGATTCTCTCAAATGTGCTCCGCTAACAAATTATCCGTCTTCAATTATTTAGTCGACCGTAGAAGGAATGTAATATAGAGCGCGCGTGCGAGCTGCGCATAGAAAAAAAAACCCCGTGTTCCAGTATTAAACAGTTTTTTATGCTAATAACTACCAAAAACCAACGTGAACATAATTTAAGATTCTCACATTGTGTGAACAGATGCTTTGTAATACACTGGCTTGAGATTCCATGGCTTTGTTTTTAACGCATCTGGAATATACTTTTAAAAAAATCATATATTATGTTCGTGTAAAATGGGATGTCTGTTGAAAATTCAAATGTAAACAAACACGTTCTTCACTGGAGACTAAGTGAGTTTAACCGTTCTGTTGACGATGTGTGTGAGAGCGTCGAGGGCGAAAATCGGTGTACTTCATCCTTGGTTTGAGATCGAGAGCTTCGTGATTACAATGTGTGACTGCAGAAAAAGACACAGTGGGTAGCAAAATACAACGACGAAAGGCGAGAGCAGATGCATTCCACAGTCGCGCCGTAAACGGTGTGGAGAAGAATATCCGACTGTTTGCGTATTTTTGTGAATAATATTTGGCGGTGTTTTCACCGCAAGTCAGAATACAGCAGCATGTATGTTTAGTTGTATATTTATTTGCCAGAAAAGTTACGATACTAACAAGAAAACGCATTTTTCTCTCTGAGGAATTAATTTCCGGGAATACGGCTAAAATACAGCGAGGAAATTAACACTCTGATATGTCAAAATAGTTCAAATTGATGTAAATTTGGTCCACAGGTAATAAATGCGGAATGAAATGTAACATCTGCCTGACGACGGGCTGCGTGTACCTGCGGGACTTACAGCGGTGACCCAGCCAGTTTATTGGTGGAAAGTCTGTAGAAAGATTCAGTGTATGCCCCTAGAGTACTTGTGAATGAGTATAACGCGTATATTTTGAGATAGAGCGCTTTGGAAAGTAATTTTTAACTATGTTGGAGTGCTCTGAAATGTTGTTTCTAATATGCACAGTGTCTTAAAATTAATCAACAGGATTAGCAAGAAGTACGTGTTCGTTTCGTAAATCATCACATTGGATACACGTAGAATAGTTTCGTTAAAAAACCTATTTAAAGCATTTTGCAAGGCAGTTCGAGCTCCGAGTAGGAAGGTCCTTTAACCCCTTAACTTACACATTAATTTTTCGTTCGAGATGATGCAAAAGAGGGGGTTTTTTGGTCTGGCAAGTACTTACGAATTTCTTGTAATAATTTATACGATGGAACCTACGAAAATAATTTCCATTTATCTACGGTTCTGACAACAAACAATAAAAAAAATATTGGTCTGCCAGCAGCAGCCAATAAGAATAAACGAAAATACGCTGTTTGTATTGGTGCTAGCTTCTGGCCTCGTACAGAATCGATCATTATTTATCTGTTTTGCAAAATGCCATACGTAAAGGATAGGGCTAGTAAAATTTCGAGAAAAGATTTCAAGGCAAGTTATATTTCAAAACACTGTAGGGTCGTTTGCCTGTCTTTATTGGGTGAATTACTTTCAGACACGTGTTAACTGTCTGTACACGAATCACGTAGGAGCGGTACCGATGTTGCCGAATTCTGAGTGTCCCGGTCAGATATGAAAAGCGCCTTCTCAAGCAGAAAGAGACCAATGGCAACAGATAAACTGCTCTTGGGTGCTCATGGCATTGAAGTCTTCATATTTTTTTTCGCGAACAACCACTAGCTCTATTGAACGAGTGTACTTGGGATTACGAGAGGTGAGGAGCACAGTGTGTTGGGATAGGGGCGGGTGTCGGTGGCTCGGGAGTCGTCCTGCCTCTCTGGTTGGCTGGGTCGCGACCGCAGGGTGTGCGTTCTCGGCGAGAGAGCTCGGCCCACAGAGGCTGCGGCGGTGGCGCCAGTGAAAGCCCAGCGCCGCGCCGCGCTAGACATATCGCCGCGCTAACCAGGTCGACCACATTCTTGGCTCGCCCGCACCACACTTTCCACACTCGCCACCAGCGACACTTATCCTCGCGCCCGCTGCATCCTGCGCACTCCAGGGTGCTCACGCACACACACACATTCGTTCCGTCCGCTGTCGAAAGGGGTTAATCCCCGCCATCTTGGATCTGGAGGGGCCGCGGTGGTGTAGTGGTAAGGTCACTTCCCTCCAGCCAGATTTCAGAGTGGGAATGGGAGTGGAGAGATATGGGCGTCTCTCAACATCGAGGTCTCGAGAGCCGAAGAGGGTGAAGCGAGGTGAGTATGGAGAAGCGCCGTAATGCTAGGGGAAGCGGAAACAGGAGATCCCCGAGAAAACCCGCCGACCGGCGACGTCGTCCGGCATGATTCCTACGTGAGGATATCCAAAAACTATCCGACCGGCAATCGAACCCAGTTCGCCTTTGTGGGTCTTGAGAAGTCTGGCCACTACACAACCGCGGTCCCAAGTTGCTCCAAACCAGTGTGCCTGGATTTTCAATCAAGGTCAGCTGTTCTGCTGTTTATTGTTTCAGAGTTTGTTGCTGATTGCGCGGTAATTTTTACCAAGGTACCGAGAATCGAACTTCTTCTTGCATAAATACCTAGTACATCCCATTAACTAGCCAGGCGGTAGCAGATTTTTAAATAAATTCTTAGAAATTTTTTTACAGGCCAAAATTATTGGTTTGGTTTAAGAACAGGCTATGATAAAAATTAGGATTCCAGATTGAGCTCATTTGATGTGGTAAATCCAATTATGGACGTGTCTAGGCTCAAGCGTGTAACATCACTTCAAGCACACGTAACGATGTACTGTTGTAACAAGTTCTTAGACCTTCAATGGTACAGCTTTCTCACTTTCTTGCCGGGCATGGCCCTGCTATCCATCGTCGTATTACTTCCAGTCGAATGACCCGAACACTTGAAGTAATCAAGGAGGGAGTTCTAATCTTGGAGCGCGTCGCGGTGCACTAAGCGTCGTTAACGAGAAGCGAAAACTGGTTTGCGTCCGACACGCTTCCACTCTTCATTACTACACCCCGCCCGCTTTCGGAGTTCCATGTTTGTGTGAGGTCAGACACTCGTCGTCGGAAAAGTGAAGCGATACGTCACGTACTTCATTCAGTTCCCCAGCTATAGTCAGTTCACTATTACTTCACACTTTTTGAATCAAACCTTTGAAAATCACACCATGTATGACGTGTTAGTTATTTCCTAAATATGCCACGTATCACAAGCGTTTTATACTTGTGTTAACATAAAAAGCTCTTTTGTTGGTTAAATTCAAATATTATTTGTATTTTATTTACAGTACGAATTACAACGCTTCATTTGTAAATAAGTGATTAGAATAAAAATAGTGGAAAAACATGCCTGTTGGTAACGCCTACTAGGAAATAGTTCCCATGCTAAATATTATTACAACTGAGTGCGCACGAATGCGGTGCGTTGTCGTTTGGTGTAAATTTCCAGACTTAGTTAAGGTTAGTTTGCACGAGGCGGAGGAATATCCTGGAAGTAGATCTTTAGCAGGACTTCAGAAAAGTGTGAAGTAACCGTGAATGGATTATATAAGCTATTCACGGCAAAGTGAGCACTTTTGAAAGCTCTCTCATTTGGAATAATAGCAAAAATATATATTTCATTTTATTTTATCCTTAGACTTTAAACTTTCAAGTGAGGTGGAATTTATACACTGTGTTTATTACTTACATGGAAATATTTATTTAAAAAGGTGGTTAAAGGATAAAGAATGGTTGAAAGGAAAAAGGACTAGGCGGGACTTAAAGCGGCGACCACGCCGTTTTATTAATGGAAGTGAAAAATTGATTAAAATCACGTTTGAACATCCTGTATCGTCATTTTGAGTGCAGCGGTGGTAGAACGTACAGTAGTACTCACTATAAAAATGGCCTTCACAAATGCACTAAATTTCTGCAATTATACGCTTATTTTCACAACTACAAATGCAAATGATACCGTTTGATACAGTGTAGAAAACTATGCAATGTTAAAAGGTGACAATTATTTTAGGAGGTGGACTAATTTCTGAATTAATACTTAAAAACTGAAAAAACTTTTACACTTCAATATTAATAGATTATGATGGTTAACTTCATGTACACAATTCGCATCCAGGAAACAAACCACCAACATCAAACTCAGATACTCTGTTGTCGCACAATGTACGAAAGAAACAAGTCTGTGGAAGTGAGCCTCATACTGACATAAGGACACTTCTAATCTCTCATTTCTATGGTAGCACGCACAAATATACGTCATGCCTAATTGCACAAACTTCTGATGTCTTAGAATAAATAAAATAACTTATGATGATAATATTATTGAGAAAAAATTTTACTTTAAATGGTGATGTTGTAGAATTCCAATGCGGATACCGACACCAGTAGCCCATGTGTCCCGACTGAAGCATTTGGCAGCCATAGGTGTGCTTTGGTATGAAACTGTTGTGACATGTGGTAGTACATTGATACAACGTTAACATGTTGAACTGGGGCTTTCAGCGTGACAGCGACACCAGAAAATAAAACGTGCACACGGATAACTTTGTCGCTAATAAAACCTGTTGGGTTTGCTGGCATTTGGAAACGACTTTGCAATACCCTAGACGTTTTGAAAACAGTGGTCGCGGCTAGCTCGGAGGGTAATTACTTTTGGTTAGGAGACATTGATACAACATTCAGTAGTTTCTCTTATCATTTTGTACTTAAAACATACCGAAGCTCATTCACCGCGGCAGCTAAGGCTAGAGATGTCCGAATTTGACGCTAGGTTATACTTTAAACACGTTTGCGCAAGTACTACGTTTGTCACTGGACAACATTTTATTCGACATGGCCCTGATTGCATCTGCGCCAACGATTGAACACTTTGTGTTGGTGGAACGAATGACGTGCTGTAAGTTTAGAAGGGAAACGGCTTAGCAAAGCAGTCAATATACACAGGACAGTGAAGTATATCTTCATGACAAATAATAACGCGAAGTTTGGCCGCCAAAGTTAAGGAGACTGCCTGGAAAAAATTTTAAACGCCTCAAGGCCACGTCTGGCCACAAGAAAGCTTTGCGATGATTAAGGGCCAGTGACTTTTTGCGTAAAAATCGGAGCACACAGTAGACTTCAATACTATATACACATTTCAGCTGTTGTTATACCTCAATTGGCTGCTGGTGCCGTGTCCGTCTTTGACCAAACCACTCGGGACTAAGTAACTCCGACACTAAACCTTCGTGATTTGTACGAAAACGGTTAACACGTGCCGGAACATCTTTGAGCCAATCAAAGAAGCTGGACGACCCTACAGTGCTTTGGACTGTATCTTGTCTCGAAATATTTTCGCGAAATATCACTGCCCCTAGCAACGACGATGGATATTACTAGCACTTGCTTCGCGCGTATTCTGTTTCATCATAATTTTAAGCGTTTACTGCAGAGTTTTAATACAGAAATCTGTTCAAAAAAGAAACAGCGTTGTCGATATAGTTTAAAACACTGTTTTACAGAAGAATAAATATAGTAAACAGAGGCCCAGTTTTACAGCGACCTTTGCTAACTTTGACTCTTTCCAACGACCACATGTACGCTTCAATAATCAGATTTATAAATTGGCAACAAAATATCGACTTTCATTTTTGACCTGAAAAAAAAGATCTACATTAAAATAGTCATTACGTGTTTTTTTTTTAAATTTAGAAAATACTCAATTGCCTACAACGAGGCCCACATGAAATATAGGGATACTCTTTGAGGCTAAAGGATCGTTATATACCGTTGAAACCTTGCCAATGCAGCCATACTTCTACATCTTCAGTTGACGGTCTCGCCCTCTCCTTATAAAATGCTGCTAATATTTAGATTGACACTTGTTATAACGCAATGCTTTATATCTTCGTTGAGGTCAGTTCACTTTATCGTGCATTTTTTGCTAATACGTTATACAATATATTGCGCCAACCTTCATGCCCGAGGTCACTGAGGCATTTGTTTCGTTCAAGTGATACCGGGTTCGAACCCCACGTAAGCCATAAAATGTGATTTCTTTTTAGTTGCAGGTCACGGTATTTTAATTTGTAGGCCCTTTCTCCTCCGCCTCCACCCCAAATTAGCTTTGAGGTGTAAAGTGAAGGCGTTATTAAATCGTTCAGTATCGTGTCCACGATAGAGGACATGTTGCACGTGAAGGATACTCATGGTTGGCACTGTACAGAAAAAAGACTCAGTGGCTGGTGTTTTGAGAGTCTTCCTTGTGATAAATGCGATTTGATGAAGTTTATGCACCTTTCACGTGTGAATGGCTAATGCCGACTTCCGTGAACACACAGCGCGTTGTTCACTGTCTGCGAGAAGCTCGCTCCACACAAGTACAGTGCACACAAAAAAATACAACTATTGCAACACTTGCTCTGGTAAATTAATTCGAGACTGAAAGGGTTCATACACTGCTGGACTAAGAAATTGGTACACTCGTAATGTGTCTTCCGTTTGCAGAAAACTCATAGGGTTTCATCCATTTGCAGAAAATTTAAGACCACACGCAGTACCAATTTTCGCAATGCAAATAGTCGCAGTGACGTTGCAGAAACTTCACTGCGGACGCGTGACGTAGGTGCGCTTGTGTGACCAGTACAAGCTGCTGAAGAGGACAGTACGACGGGCTGCAAAGGCAGAAGTACGCATGTCAATGCTCGTTCCCATACAGCTCGCATCACCCACCAGGCTCTACGTGACGTGGACGCAATCCCTTGGCCTGCCGTATCTGCGTACTTGTCCCCCTGTCGAACACGTATGTGACACGCCGACCACCTGCCCACTACACTGGCTGATCTACGTGTGCGGTTGCAGTAGGCATGTTGGCATGTGCCTCGGGACAACGTCCACCACCTCTATGATGGAATGCCCCTCGTCGCATTGCTGCCTGTACAGCTGCGAGAGGAGGCTCTACCTCATATTGAACGCGTGCTCTACGGATGCTTTACAACGCGGAAAGACTAATCACTGCTAATTTGTACTATCATCAGGGTCTCTATCGTTTCGCGCTTTAAAACGGCGCCAAGCGGTACTCCACAGTCCTCTACATACTCGAATCGAGTTCACTTGTTTATTGGCTGCCGCTGCAGGCACAATTCATTCACCTGTTTCACCCTGCCACAAGGAATAAATATACCTGTGTGCTGAGTGTTTACTATTGGTTGAGGGTTCTGCAGGGCGTGTCTGATGAGCGGAGGTTCAATGACACACGTGAGACTAACGTTTAATTTTATGCCACCTACCTTGGTACTGAGTTTTGCGTAAAATTATAGGGTCTGTAACCATCGTTTATACACTGGTGATGGTTAAATAAAATTTGCACGCAGAGAAAGAGGGTGTAGCTATTTTCGTGTCCAGCAGTGTAATTTTACATCTTATCTTCAAGTCTGCCTTAAAACAGATCAGACCCGCAGCTAATCCCGTGAGACTTGACTCTGTAAGACGTTCGTGAGGTTTCGTACGCCTAGCACGTGACGACGGCGTTTGTACTCTGTACGTAACATTCGCACAAATGTAAACTCGCACGAGTATTCTTTTTTTTTTATGTGGATCGCCTGTGGTACCAGTGCGATGCCACCGTGTGAACGCTACTGTACTGCTGATTGCCTACGTCTCCTGGCGTGGGCCACTCTTGGCAGCATGATAAAAGCACATTCCGATCTGATTTCTTGTTGCTTATCTCCGACATGCGTTACGTTCACCCAATTAAGAATAAATTATGTAATTACAGAGTCGCTGAATCATTTATGGTCTTCACGCAATCTCAAAGGTCGTTAACTTTTTTTTTCTTATTATTGCTTTCCAACTTTCTCGCTTTGTGCCTGGAGGCTGACTTGGGGACGACTTACAATTGACACTGGTGAAAAGTACATCTCAAAACAACACATCCATGTCTTAGCCGGGAATCAAACCCGGAACATCGTACTTGATCTACCTGACACAGATGTATCACGTGCACACGGTCGGCAACACTTCGTCTGAACGTCCCTTCCAGGTATGGTGGCCTGTACATTGAATGTCGCACAGGAAGTGACATAAAATATGTACACTGCACGCAGTAAAAAATTACATCTAATAAGGGAAATTTCTTGAATGGTGGAAGACATAATTCGGTTTTAAAACCACATCGCGTAATTGCGTAAACAAGTGTTGCTAAATACACCAAGCAGGAACGCATTCGTATTTGTCTCGATATTGGATGGTTTAGAGTAGAAGTATATCAAGTCCTTTTTTTATAATTACTGGTAAAATTCATGATTGTGATGGTTCTGACAAGAACTTAGATACAGTCAATACTTAATTTCAGATGCAAAGTTGTAACGAAGTTGCAGACGAAATGTTTCCTGGGGAAAGTAACAAGTTTTTTTTATTGAAGATCATGATTTTCATTTACATAACTACATGGGCTTGATTTATCTAGTTGAAGTAGTGCACAAGAAATGTGTTCTTTGCAACGCTGCCTGAACGAGTTAACGCTTTCGGACACCGTGTTCACGATAGAAGACATGTTGCACATTAAGGATATTTATTATCAGAACTGTACACAATGAGGAATCAGTAGGGACAGAAAAATTTCGCGATTTCATTTAAGGACATTTTAGGACAGACCTGCAAGGAAATAAGCACTAAATCCCGTGCCACCTGGTCTGACGTAAAAATGGCTATACACTAGATCGATAGCCAATGAACAGAAAGCTGAAGCTCTAAAATACACAGGAGGACAGTGGTGTCTAGCCTACGGGTTGTTCAAAACGCGAAATTTTCCTGTCTCTAGGAATTAGTGTCCGGTGTTTTTTAGGTCTTCCTTGAGAGAAATCTTATTTGTTTTAATTTTTTTCATCTCTCATTTGTGCATGGTTAATGCTGACATCACGCAGCACACTGCTAATTGGTTGCAAGAAGCACGCCAGACACAAGTACAGTGCACGTCAAAATTTTTTACAATTGCAGCACTTGCACTGCAATGAGATAAAAGTAAGAAAAAAAAAATATATATAGAGGCAAAAATATATTTAGTTTCCCCGACAAAATATTTTGTTGAGTAAAGAAAACCTGAAAAGAAGCAAAATTAATTTTGTTCATGTAACATAATGCACACTTGAATAAGTAAAGCCTCTTTGTTGGGCCAAAATAAATGCTACTGTCAACAAAATATTTATGTTAATCAACTGCATATGTTTGTTAGGCCACTAGTTTATCACCTTTGTTCGAAATAACATCTCGAGGGTTTATTTGTATTTTTTATGACAGTTAAAATAGTAAAAATGTTTGTTAATGCATTTATCGATGTTTATTAATGGCACAAACATCATAATGAAACAAATTAAAAAATAAAGCTGTAAAACTTGAAACATTTATTTTCGCACGATGTTTAGTATTGGGAGTGTCAATATTTAAAAAATTTCATATTTCATTAGTAATGACTTACGCTGAGGTTCGTCGCGGGTAGCGTTTGGGTGCAAACAATACAGGTTAAACATTTTTGTTGTGGTTTCCAGCTTATTTTTGTATTTACTGAATCTGCTGTAGAGCCAAACAAATCTGTTTGTTATACGTAGAGCTAAACAAATCTGGTTGTTATACGTAGAGCTAAACAAATCTGGTTGTTATACGTAGAGCTAAACAAATATGTTTGTTATACGTAGAGCTAAACAAATATGTTTGTTATACGTAGAGCCGAACAAATATTTGGTTGTGCTAACAAAATCTTTGTTTGAGGGAAAAAATAAGAACAAAATAATATGGTTTCAACAACAAAATATTCTACTGCCCAACATTTAATTTGGTTGCTCCAAACAAGCACTGTTTTTTTGTTCAACAAAACCGTTTTCCCGGTGTGAAGAAGTTAAAAACGGAATAAATTTGAAAATGGCCTTAGAAACAGGTGCACTACCCTATGTCCAGTCGTACGTCGTAAAACGCATACAAAATAGTTGCACGCGCACGAACGCAGTCACCGTGGGGAACTCAACGAAATAATCTAACTGATTAAAGTTAAATTTTAAGTCAGGAAAAAATTAACTTATTAAAGTTAGAAGATAAAATTCGCTCAAACTAACTTATTACAGATTAGGTTAAAACAAAATTAACTAATTATAGTTAAACACTAAGGAACCACAAAAACGCTAGCAGTTAAAATAAATTCTGAAAAATGTTATTTCGTCAATGTTTATTTAATAATTCATATTCGTTGCACATAAAAGACATTTAATACTCAAATTACCTCCATTTCCTTTACTATCTGCCTGTTCAAAAAATTGTGTAGTGCATGGCCACAGTGACGACGTGATAATTTAAAACCAAAATTATGAATTAACAATCGTCTACAAAAACGTTTTTAAATTGAACTTCTAAAATAAACTCTTATGGTACAACTTAGAACGAAACCAGAGCAGTGCAGTTACTACAAAGACTATCTGACTCCGCACGCCGTGCAAGGACCATCAACTGTGCTATTTGCGTACCGAGAGAGTATCGATAGATCGCCTTTCCTACATCACAATCGCATGTGGCCAACGATGATCTGCGACTCAGGTCACAGGCAAGTTGTGCAACTTGTCGGTCGTAAAATATGTTGCGTACTTTTAAGAATTTTGTCAAGATATTAATGGCATTTGCATAGCTTTCGTTGCCATCCTCGGCCTCCGGGCAATTGCAAAGTCAAATAACGTTATAATCGTTAATCGCACATTTTAAGGATTAAAAGTCAATGCACCTAGGTGTTTATATTTCAACGGGTACGCTGCGCCGAGTAAAGTTGGTTATGACGTTGGGAAAGTAGTTCTGAGTTTTAACGTTGAATTAAAAGTGTCGAGGGAAACAATAGTGAATACTAAAATTGTGCTTTCTGTTTTTTTTTAATGCGTAAAAGTGTAAACATTAGCAAATTTGTAAAATATTTGCTTACCTGATAAGTTCACGTTTTTAATTGACCGACGCATGGATGAAGTTCTCACGCCCATGTCGATGTTAATCTTACATGTTGCGAAAGAATACACAACGTAAGGCAGTTAGATCTTAAGCAGGGCCTTCAAAAATGTTCAGTTTACCGTGAGCGAGCGAAGAGATTTGGGTGGCTCTAAACAGTGGGGTCTTGAGAGCCGATGAGTGGGATTGAGGTGAGTACGGAGCAGCACCGGAAGGAAAGGGCGGGGGGAACTGGAGATCCCCGAGAAAACCCGCCGACCAGCGGCATCGTCGGGCACGATTCCCACTTGCGAAAATCCGGGAGCGACCCGGCCGGGGATCGAAACACGGTTCGCCATGGTGAGAGGAGAGCAGGCTGACCGCCCAGCCACCGCGGCCCCTGCAGTTTGGCGTGCACAGCAGTGCGTGTACGGCGAGGGAAGCGCATGCCAGGTCGACGAGTGCCCGAGGACGACAGCGGCCAGGGATGACAGATGGATCGGTGGGTAGATAAACCCGCGCGGCCTGAGAGCGGCGATAGGCATTCCACGCCGTCGGCCAAGTGTGAGCGGGATGGAGCGAGCAAGCCGCGCCTTCAAAGCGGCGACCTTCAGTGTCGCCTCTCCTTGCCGTCAGGAACTGCGAAAACCCCGCGATAGCACCCGCCGTAAACACCCCCCACCCCTACCCGTTATCAATCATTAGTGGCGATGAGTTACACGTGACCTTTCTAACCAAGTCGCAGTCACCTACCACTCTCAGCTTGATCTATGTAGTCCATTCACGGTTATAGTCTTTCCGCGGTATCTTCACTTTTTTTTAAATAAAACATTTGAAAAATCACCCTACGTATGACGTTTATGGTTATTTACTCAATGTACCATGTTTTAGAAGCGGTTTATACGTCTGTTAACGTAAAACTATCCAGATTTTTTGTAAAATATAACTGTTACCTATGTTTTATTTATAAATTATAGCATATAGTATGTAATACATTTTAATAAAAACAGGGAGAAAACAATTGTGTTGGTAGCGCGTAGTAAGAAAAAGTTCACATGCAAAATATTATTGCAACTGAGTAGGCATGAATTCTGAGAAATAACCGTGAATGGATTACATTTACAACTTTTCTGGAGCCCTGCTTAGGTTCTATTTTCAAGCTATTCCTCCGCCTTGTGCAAACAAACCTTTACCGAGTCTAGAAAATTACACCAAAGGGACAAATAATCGCATTCGTGAGCACCCTGTTTGATAAAATTTTGCATTAGAACTATATCTTACTTGGCATCACCAACACGCGCATTTTCTCCCTATTTTTTATTCATGTAAATTATAAATTAAGTAAAAATTATAGATAAAATATAATTATATATTCAGTTTAACCAAAAGTGAAATACTTTTATTTTAAGAGAAGTCTATATATATATATATATATATATATATATATATAACGTTTGCGAAACACGTCGTAAATGGGGTGATTTTTGAAAGGTTTTATTCAAAAAGCGTGAACATACTATGGATAGACTACGGACTGTTCACGGTTAATGGAGAAATTGTGTAATCGACCAATGAAAAATGTGATTGCCTTTGCCTGCACACATTTTAACGGGTACGCTGACTGGTATTCACTCAATAAAGTTGACAACAACGTAGGAAAAATAATCCCATGTCATAACTTTTGTCTAAACGATGAATTAAAAGTTTTAGGCGAACATTTATGAACACTGAAATATCTTTTTTTTTTTGTTTTATTTAATACATACATACATACAAGGGTTAGAATAAGGAAATTTATTAAATATTTACTCTTACAATAATTTTACAGATTCACTTGACCGAGAAAGTGATGAGGCCCATGGCGGTGTTAATTTTAAATATGGCGGAAAGATATACAATGTGCATACAAGTAGATCTTAAGAAAAGCTTTCAAAAGTGCTCAGTTAGCCGTGAACAGTCTGGCGTTGTCTCGCATGGGTAATTTACCTGTCGCATAAAACTATTCAGGGAGTGTGCTGTTTTATGAAGGCGCCTTGATCCGATTCTTAAAGCAGCTGTAGAAAAGGAGCCAAAGATGGAATATGTACTTAATATGGAATATTGAAAGTTCGGTAAACAGACACGTGGCAACGGCGAGCGGAAGCACATTCAAGGCGACATACTTCGTGCGTGGCAACAGCTCAGTTTAGATGCGCTGTTTGTTGGAGGTGGTCGACTTTGTTTCCTTCTCTTTGAAGAATTTGTGCAAAGTACGTTTTTAGTGGAGATAAAAATAAATAGTCAGTGTAAAAAACGGTGGCCAAGTACAGTGTCAATAGTGTAAGATTTAAACATATCAAGTTATGTGATAAAATATTCGTTCACTTGGTGTGACAATTCTCATTGTTTATAATTTATAATGGATATGCACCTATTATGGAATACATTTGTGTTCTAAATATGGAATAGTATTCCATATTTGGTACAACATTTCACATTGTCATGACATATTTTGTTCTTTTACATAGAATTATGTCTGATTACAACGAATGTAGGCGATATGGAGCAAGCAATTACGGAAGTGAGAAAAGGTTATATGGGGTATACAAAGGCAGCAACGGTTTTCAATGTTCCACGAACGACTTTGTTTCGTATGGCGTCGAAAACCGAAGAAACACTTACAGAAGCAAGTCAATCGACATTGGGCAGGCGTCCCGTGTTTTCACCTGAGCTGGAAAAACGGTCAGTAGATAATATATTAATTATGGAGAAAAAGTTATGTGGTTTGGCAAGGCGAGATATCAAGAGACTAGCTTACCAGTTGGCCGTTTTAAACGAAATAAAAAATCCATTCTCTAAGCAAAATGAAACTGCTAGCCGCAAGTGGCTTGAC
Organism: Clitarchus hookeri; assembly: GCA_002778355.1. Taxonomy (NCBI): domain Eukaryota; kingdom Metazoa; phylum Arthropoda; class Insecta; order Phasmatodea; family Phasmatidae; genus Clitarchus; species Clitarchus hookeri. Next base: position 1,187,155 of record NQII01000125.1, on the reverse strand, counting down.
TTATTTATTCTGCGTCATCAGAATGTTATCTCAATCGGAGAGCCAACAGGGGCATCATTCAGCAGAGCAAAGGGATTTAATAAAGCGAATGTGGCAGCATTTTGGATTTACTAGATGCTTAAATTGAAAGGTATACCTATCCTGTAGATAGGGTTTTTAATATAGACGAGAATGGCCTTATCTATTGTTCAGTCAAGAGTATAGTCTGTTCTTGCTTTAAAAGTCAACAAGAAAGTCGGGTCACTCACTTCCGCAGAAAGAGGTTCGCTTGTCACAGCAGTCACATGCCTGAGTGCAGGTGAAACTTTTGTCCCTCCCCTTCTTATATTTCCAAGGACATCCTAGTGGCTGGATACAGTCTAATATTTTCACACAGTGGTTTAGTTATTTTATTTCAAAAGTGAATCCTTTCACAGATGATCGTGTATTGTTTTTAATACTTGATAGTCATTATACACACGCAAGAAATATATAAGTAATTGACCTTGCACTGGACAATGCCTCGCATGGGCCCCTTAATGGCCTACTACAGCGAGGAGTTACGCATGCACATGAGATCAACCGGTAGACCAATCGAACATTTTGATATTGCAGAACTATTTAGGAAAGCATAATTGAATGTTCAAACTGGTTCTATTTCTGTAAATGGTTTCAGAACTACGGACCTTTATCCTGTAAATCGCACAGTATTTAAAGACAGCGATTCCCTTACTGTTGAGCAAGAAGACATGCATGATTCCACCTCAGTCAACAGACATACAGACGTAGAACTATCGGAAACCGAAGTCGTTGGAACCAGAACACATCGTTCCTATCACAAAAATTTCAAAGAAAAAAGGCCCTCAAAAGGAACGAACACCAGGAAAGGCAGCACTTTTGACAAACATCATCGCCATATAAAAACACTTCGGAGGAGTCACTGAATAATGCTTCGAAAAAAAATTACAAAAAAAAAGGGAACCGCAATAAACACCATTCAGTAAAATCAGGAAAAGTTTCTACAACAGTCACTGACCTAGAACTTTACAACACTCAGCCTTCTTGCAGTGGTTTGGTTGCACGTAGGACGCAAGAACGGAAGAAACGGAGATGCGAAAATTCTTCAGATGAAGACCCACACAGCGTGAGTGATCAATCTTCAGTCATTGATTTGGTGGATATCCTGCTGATCAAGATGCCGCGTGCGTCTATTGCCAGGGTAAATGTTCACAATATGGAAGACGCGAGACGTGGATACAGTGCTTGGAGGGTGCACAGTGGCGTCACACTGAATGTTCTGCTGCAGAAAACGACATGTTTGTTTGTGAATGTTGCAAAAAGTAAAGTACGTTTTCAATATTTTCTAAGACCATTTATNTGCAGAAAACGACATGTTTGTTTGTGAATGTTGCAAAAAGTAAAGTACGTTTTCAATATTTTCTAAGACCATTTATAAAGTGGGAAATAAATTTAATCAGTGTGTTATTTTCATTGTCTGATCATAATTTGTAAGAATAATTGACAGTATTCCATATTTGGTACCACTTTTCACAGTGGCCAAAAAGTACATCTAATGATAAAATGTTTTTTAGAATTGATATGTGGTAAGTATTTTTGGTTCTAACTTTACTATGGTGACCTAAGATGGTGTGTTGGGATTCAGTTTTCTTCCCATTTCGCGTCGTTAATAAATTGTGCGACTACAGATTTCAACGTTACACTTTTAAATAAGAAGCTTAAAATTTGAATATAGTTTCGTATGACGCTGCCAACTTTACTGGCTGCATTCCAGTGTGCGTGGTCAACAAAATATATGCATTAATGAACAGGGACTCATTTTTCAAAGGTTTGGTTTCAAAAGTTTGCAGTTAACAGCGAGCCATCTAGATCTGGGAAACGGCGAATCACTGCAATGCATTAAGAATTATTTGCATTTGACGGCAGTCAAATGGTTGATTTCTAGTAGCTGAAAGAATCCGTGCCACTATGGCTAGAGCAGTTTCCATTATTCGCCGTTCCAAACCCCCGAGTGCCAACTGAAATGAACGGAGCAGCCGGCTCTATTATTATTATTATTATTATTATTATTAACTTCTTTATTTTTGTGGCGAAGTTAAGGTATTATCACCTTCTTTTATAGATGATGTGCGGTGGTGATTTAAGGGAAAGTCTTTGTTTGTTTTTTTTTCTCCTGGTAGAGGACCAACNCTTTTATAGATGATGTGCGGTGGTGATTTAAGGGAAAGTCTTTGTTTGTTTTTTTTTCTCCTGGTAGAGGACCAACCGCCTCTATTGAGTCGTCAATGGGCCACTAAAGGGCTTGGCGTGGTTCTTTCTTGGAAGTGGTCGAGGTCGGTCTTGATTGTTTTTCTACTACTCGACTCTTGTGAAGATGTCGACTGGTGGAGTGGGGAAAAAAAAGGTAGATCGTGGGCAGGTAGCCCTAGCTTGCGTGGGGTCTCAGCCCGCCGGCCCAACTCACACAGCAACGGAGGGCGGGGATCCCTCACATATCTCTCCTTCTTTTTATTGTACCTGGCTCGCTTTTAATTTACCACTTCGNCAACGGAGGGCGGGGATCCCTCACATATCTCTCCTTCTTTTTATTGTACCTGGCTCGCTTTTAATTTACCACTTCGAAGCCGACTTTTGGAAAATAACTTCTTCTCGCATCTACATACATTATTAATCAACCCTTTGGACCCTATTTAATTAACGGTTACAGTTGTGATCAGCGATGTACTTAAGTCGTTGTCACAGCCAGTGACTTCGTGTACAGCTATAGTAACGAACCAATCATAACCTAGACCAGCGACACGGACTGCGGATCTGTTACCCACACGGAAGGTGCGTTATGTAAGGAGAACAACGGGTTATGAACGACTTAAACACCGACCAAATCACTTTCAGAAACAGTGGCACCAAATGAAGGAATTCTGTGCTATGAATTATCACCTTATCAAAAACGTGGCAAATGGAGCCTAAGTGTAATTTCGTTTTAACTCATTCATCGTATAGAAAATTGTAATTCTGGGTGATTCTAGGAACATTTTTTGGTCAGGAACCGTACTTTCATCTGTACAGCGTCCTGTAATACGTCGGGAAAATACGAATTAATTTGTGTTTGATCTTACGGGACTACAGAATGTCGTCTAAAACAACGATCAGTGGCGACGTTTNAAAATACGAATTAATTTGTGTTTGATCTTACGGGACTACAGAATGTCGTCTAAAACAACGATCAGTGGCGACGTTTAGATGCCGTTTTCTATATTGAACGTCGCTACTTTCACAACCCTAAATTTACAGGACACCGTTACTGTGGGAATTAAACACAGGGTGAGAACTGGAGTAATATTGCCAAGACTTGCGTTCTTCACCAGGGACGTATTTTAGCTCTGGATACCTCCGAAATTTAGACAATGACAAANAAAATACGAATTAATTTGTGTTTGATCTTACGGGACTACAGAATGTCGTCTAAAACAACGATCAGTGGCGACGTTTGGATGCCGTTTTCTATATTGAACGTCGCTACTTTCACAACCCTAAATTTACAGGACACCGTTACTGTGGGAATTAAACACAGGGTGAGAACTGGAGTAGTATTGCCAAGACTTGCGTTCTTCACCAGGGACGTATTTTAGCTCTGGATACCTCCGAAATTTAGACAATGACAAANATATTGCCAAGACTTGCGTTCTTCACCAGGGACGTATTTTAGCTCTGGATACCTCCGAAATTTAGACAATGACAAAAATAAAAAGTGGACGGTTCAGAATCTCAAAACGGATTGTAAAAGGTCTGTAGCGCAGAATGTCGCAGTGTGTACGTAAAAGAAAATGCCATATCTCTACAAACCTAAAACGAACCTCACTGAAAGTAAGTTTTCCACTCACAGAAATGACGGAGGCAGGGAAGGGAGTGTTGAACGCGACAATGAGACTTGAACCGGTTGGAATGGAACCTTGCAAGCTATATGGGAAACATTTACGGTAAAGGTAATGGTTTAAAACAACTTGCAAATATTATTGCAATATTTTCAGCGAATTACTCTGCAAAAATGCCTACTCAGCCATGAGGTGAAGCACAGTTTTGAATTCGTGATTTTTCTGACTTAAGAAATTATTTTAATTGGCCTAACGCAAAAATCTAAATTATTTTAATGTGGTCATGTATATTTCTTATAAGTAAGGCCAGTGACTTTTTGTGTAAAAATCGGAGCACACGGTAGACTTCAATACTATAGATATTGTTATACCTCCATTGGCTGCTGGTACCGTGTCCGTCTTTGACCAAGCCACTCAAGAAAAACTCCGACACTGAACCTTCGTGATCCGTGTGCAAACGGTTAACATGGGCCAGAACGTTTTTTTAGCCAATCAAAGAAGCTGGACGACCCTACAGTGCTTTGGACTCTATCTTGTCTCGAAAGCTTACAAAGGGTATTTGTTTTCTTTTTTTTTTATTCGCGTAGTTACCCGATTAGCCAGCATGAGGAATTTCACTTTCAACTTTGTGTCATCGACTGCGGAACTTCAATCATCTGAGTCCTCACGCAACCAACCAGAGAGTGGGAATGCCCACATCAAAGGAACCGCTGAATTTCGTCTCTGTAAGGGGCCGCGGTAATGAAGTGGTCAGACTACTTGCTCCCCTCTCCCCACCTAGGCGAACCGGGTTCGATTCCCGGCGGGGTCGCTCCCGGATTTTCGCATGTGTGAATCGTGCCGTACGATGCCGCTGGTTGACGGGTTTTCTCATGGATCTCCGGTTTCCCCTGCCATTGCTCCACACTGTTCACTTCATCCTCATCGTCTCTCAAGATCTTGATTTTGAGAGCCGCCAAAATATCTCCACTCCTCTGTGGCCGGATTAAGGGGGAAATATTTCAGTTGTGAGTGNGGGGAACTGCTATGTCATCATTATTTTCTGGCAGGACGCTAACTTGCAAATCGCTGCACGCTCGCTCAACTTCTACAGCTGCGCGGACGAAAATTTGTCTGGTGCTCCCATAACCGGCAACGACAACTGAAATGTAGAGTGACCAATGTCCTGAACCTCGATCACAAAAGTTAATGACTCTGTATGAAGGCCAGCATCCAGTGCAGTCACAAATTTTTGATCAAGTTTGTACAGAGTAGTGGAGTCTATAATGTAGCTACGTTTACTCCATTAATGGTTACTTCCAATTTTTCTAAATCCCTGTTAGAGTTCTACTGTCAGCATTTTCCTCCGCGTCACAAAAACAAAGCTTAACTAGGCTAGAAAATTCCACCAAAGGAACAATGCACCGCATTAGTGCGCCCTCAGTTTAATAATATTATGAGTGATAAATGTTTCTTACTAGCAAATACAATAACTCGAATTTTTCTCAGTTTTTAAATTCATGTTAATTAGACATGAAATATTGTATGTAATGTATAGACAAAATACAAGAGCAGTTCAATTTCACCAAAATCCACGTTTATGGAAGTATATAACGCTTGTGATACACGACTTATTTAGGCAACAAACAAACGCATTATACACGGGGTGATTATTAAAAAGTTTGGTTCAAAACGTATGAGGATACCGCGAATAAGTTGTACAGAATGTTTCAGTAAAAGCGTGCACAAATGAAACTGGGAATAGGGGTCGCGCCACGGAACGTTTTGAGATTGGGAACGTGTGGTCCGCGAGGGCAGCTAGCTATAAGAGATATGGGTGTAAACACGTGGGCGACCCATGATGCGTGTGTGGTTCACCTATATTCCACGAGGTGGCTCTGTCATCCATGCATTGTCACGGTACGTGTGTGTATCAACGACATACGCAACATGCGTGGGATGTTCGAAAGGGTGCGGTAGAATCTCATACGCCGTTGTCATGCTTGCGTTGAGGTTGGCGGCCGTTGCTTTGAGCATATATCTTGTCAGGTACAAATCGATACGTCGATGGAGTGGTCCTGTGCAGAACTACCTGTCGATGGTGTGCACGCGCAATGCCAAAAACACAGTGACCCATTTCCGGACACAGTTGTTCGTGTTACGTATGTTTACGGTCATGTCTCCTTCCACTGGCTTCGCGGACCACACGTCCCCAGTCTCGAAACGTCCCCGTGATGTGGTCTCTATTCTCAGTTTTAATTGTTGCACGCATTTCCTGAAACATTCTTTAACAACGCGAGTTTCGTTTGTGTCAAGTAGAGAGGAGAGGATTGGGCGGCTCTTAACATCGGGGGGTCTTGAGAGCCGACGAGGGTGAAGCGAGGTGAGTATGGAGCAGCGCCGGATTGCAAGGGGGGATGGGAGATCCCGAGAAAACCCTCCGGCCAGCGGCATCGTCCGGCACGACTCCCACGTGCGAGACAATCCGGGAGCGACCCCGGCTCGCCTCGCATGCGTGCAGCGATAGGCGTGGAAAGCTCGGCGGCGCGGTCCGCAGCTCCGCGCCCTCGTGAAGTCCGCGCGCCGCACGCCGCGGGGGCCGCCCGAAAGGGAAAGGCAAACAAATATTTCCTCGGCTGTAAATTTCTGTGGACTCCCGGCGGGGCCACCTCGCTGCCCCCCTAGCCACCTGCGCGGCCCGGGTTGCCCCATCTAGCACACTCAAGCCTGCAGCCACCGCCGCCTGTCCATTGTTTTATTGTCCAGTGGCCCTGGGGAGGGGACTGCCGCAGCACTCAGCCTTCTTGCCGACTGGCATTCTTTTTTTTTTTGTGAAATCTAATAACAACCAGTCCTAAAAATACATTGATATCGAAATCATTCTTTGTTCAGGCACATTCATGTCGAATATTTTGTAACCCCGAACTAACCGAGAGAAGTAGCGAAGTGGTAAACCACTTGACTTGCATTCGAAAAGACCCGGGCTCTATTCCCGGCCCAGGCATTCTCATTTTTGTTTTCCATGGTTTCCCGAAGTCACTTCAGGTGAATGCTGGGATGGCGTTCCTGTTCCTCTGAGCAACTTGCTCCATCTCGAATGACCTCGCTGTCGACGAGAGGTTAAGCCCCGACTACATACAAACACAGTAAAACTTACAGTTTTCTGCTTACAGTCCATTCACGGTTACTTCCAACTTTTCTGAAGTCCTGCAAAATGTCTGCTTCCAAAAAATTCCTACGCCTCATGCTGACTAAGCTTAATCAAGTCTACAAAATTACACCAAAGTGACAGAGCACAGCATTCGTGCGCACTTAGAGTAATAATATTTGCTCAAGAACTATTTCTTCCTAGGCATCGTCAGCACAGCTCTTTTCTCCCTGACTTTGTTCATATAAATTGAAAATTATATATTTCAATTTTATATAAAATGTAAGCAGAAGTTAAATTTTATCACAATTAATGTGTTTTATGCCAACACAATTATAAAACGTTTGTGACAAATGACATAAAGGAAGGAGCAAAACACGGTATACATGGGATGATTTTTCAAGGTTTTGATTGAAAAGTTTGAAGGAATCGCGAATAGACTATAAAAAACAATTCCTGAGTATTTCTGACACAAAATTTGTTCTTATGAATACACCAAACAGTATTCTACAGCCTTTATTATTTCCCCTCACGTTGCCTTTTGAAATCCTGTATAAAGCAACAAACATGTTAAATGAGAAGTTACGTATGATATAACTTTGATGTCCTACCTACGCCACGCATGAATGGCACTATACAGCATTTGACATACTACAAGTCTAGAAAATAAATTGCTGTATGTATTTCATTTCCTGGAGCATGCTCAACAGCTTTACTTCGAAACTCGCCTCAAGCTTTTGTTTCGAAAGTNCTGTATGTATTTCATTTCCTGGAGCATGCTCAACAGCTTTACTTCGAAACTCGCCTCAAGCTTTTGTTTCGAAAGTTATTTGGAATGCAATTCATGCCTCCTCTACCCTTATCAAATATGAATGCGTTTGAAAACCCTTTGGGAGCAATTGCATAAATAGGTTCAATGACAGGAGTTAAGGTGGTTGGCCATTTATATTTCTTGCGCTTTGGAAAGCAAAAGTTTTCGGTAGCCAAGTCGGATGCTTCACTACATCCCGACGTAAGCTTGCCGCATGAAGTTGTAACGGGAATGTTAAACAACCTAGAAACTTCCTTATTGGTTCGGCGCGTGCTCGTGCTTTCTCTGGGCTCTCGAGGTGCCTACTAATCCGGCCAGGTTTGCTTTTCTTGTCCACGGCAGCTGCTTCCTCGCCCAAGCTAAGGAAGTTGTCCACTCGCCTTTATTTCACAGACAGTAAAGCTCAATGCTGAAAATGCAAATAAAATTATACGTACTGCCGTTTGCGCCGTAGAAACTCATTTCTTGATCCGCGATCATTTTCAAGATAGTCACCAAAAAAATACCTTTGCGCCATTAGAGTTCAGTGCATAAGTGGAGATCGATCTCGACTTGAATCACGAACCACCGAAGATGGAGGTTCAAAGATATGATACAAGATCAGAACTGCGTCTAAAGCACTGCTATTCATATATTTATAAACACTCACAAACACACCATAGAAGAACTTCTTAATTTTTAAATTATTTGAGTATGTATTTTACTATTATAAAATTGGGGATACTAAACATGACTTAAACATGTTATAAATTAAATTATTTAGTAGAAACTACTTGGAATCAGAAAAAAACGAATTATTTTGATGCATGGCACACCTACTGGCTGGAATAAACTTGAAGTCTATTAATGCTTCGCGAAGTTAATCACNTAATTATTTTGATGCATGGCACACCTACTGGCTGGAATAAACTTGAAGTCTATTAATGCTTCGCGAAGTTAATCACATTTACGCAGAGCATAGTGTTTATTTGCTGTACAATATAATGTATTCAAAATGCCATAATTCAAACGAAAACTGCAAGATCTCGGCCAAGAAATATTTCTACGTCGATCATTATCCAACCTTATCCTGATATTTGCTCGATTTGATGAACATGCGATTTTACTTGAATATTTGGTTTTGATAATAGATCACCAGCAAGATGAAATCTGAAACTTTTAATTTTTACATTCTTTACTCTTTTATTCGTAAAAAAATAATATAATTCTGAACTATACGGTATGTCGATAAAGTTTGCCAATGGTTTTGAACCATTCTGACGGGAAAAGTAATCGAGCCAGCTACATGTGGTTTTCGGAACACTGACGTAAAACTCCAGAAGGAACAGTGTATATACATTTAATCATACGTATTATTTGCGTGCAAATTACTGAATTGTAAAGTGTTTTATGCATTTTCTTGATGATAAAGCGGCGTTTAAAATAAGTGTTTTTTTTTNGCAAATTACTGAATTGTAAAGTGTTTTATGCATTTTCTTGATGATAAAGCGGCGTTTAAAATAAGTGTTTTTTTTTCGATCGTAGAGGTGATACGGGGCAGAGAATCCATTGCACCTGCGCAGTAAACGTGCTCTGTGTTCCNCTGTATGTATTTCATTTCCTGGAGCATGCTCAACAGCTTTACTTCGAAACTCGCCTCAAGCTTTTGTTTCGAAAGTGATTTGGAATGCAATTCATGCCTCCTCTACCCTTATCAAATATGAATGCGTTTGAAAACCCTTTGGGAGCAATTGCATAAATAGGTTCAATGACAGGAGTTAACGTGGTTGGCCATTTATATTTCTTGCGCTTTGGAAAGCAAAAGTTTTCGGTAGCCAAGTCGGATGCTTCACTACATCCCGACGTAAGCTTGCCGCATGAAGTTGTAACGGGAATGTTAAACAACCTAGAAACTTCCTTATTGGTTCGGCGCGTGCTCGTGCTTTCTCTGGGCTCTCGAGGTGCCTACTAATCCGGCCAGGTTTGCTTTTCTTGTCCACGGCAGCTGCTTCCTCGCCCAAGCTAAGGAAGTTGTCCACTCGCCTTTATTTCACAGACAGTAAAGCTCAATGCTGAAAATGCAAATAAAATTATACGTATTGCCGTTTGCGCCGTAGAAACTCATTTCTTGATCCGCGATCATTTTCAAGATAGTCACCAAAAAAATACCTTTGCGCCATTAGAGTTCAGTGCATAAGTGGAGATCGATCTCGACTTGAATCACGAACCACCGAAGATGGTGGTTCAAAGATATGATACAAGCTCAGAACTGCGTCTAAAGCACTGCTATTCATATATTTATAAACACTCAAAAACACACCATAGAAGAACTTCTTAATTTTTAAATTATTTGAGTATGTATTTTACTATTATAAAATTGGGGATACTAAACATGACGTAAACATGTTATAAATTAAATTATTTAGTAGAAACTACTTGGAATCAGAAAAAAACTAATTATTTTGATGCATGGCACACCTACTGGCTGGAATAAACTTGAAGTCTATTAATGCTTCGCGAAGTTAATCACATTTACGCAGAGCATAGTGTTTATTTGCTGTACAATATAATGTATTCAAAATGCCATAATTCAAACGAAAACTGCAAGATCTCGGCCAAGAAATATTTCTACGTCGATCATTATCCAACCTTATCCTGATATTTGCTCGATTTGATGAACATGCGATTTTACTTGAATATTTGGTTTTGATAATAGATCACCAGCAAGATGAAATCTGAAACTTTTAATTTTTACATTCTTTACTCTTTTATTCGTAAAAAAATAATATAATTCTGAACTATACGGTATGTCGATAAAGTTTGCCAATGGTTTTGAACCATTCTGACGGGAAAAGTAATCGAGCCAGCTACATGTGGTTTTCGGAACACTGACGTAAAACTCCAGAAGGAACAGTGTATATACATTTAATCATACGTATTATTTGCGTGCAAATTACTGAATTGTAAAGTGTTTTATGCATTTTCTTGATGATAAAGCGGCGTTTAAAATAAGTGTTTTTTTTTCGATCGTAGAGGTGATACGGGGCAGAGAATCCATTGCACCTGCGCAGTAAACGTGCTCTGTGTTCCGACATTGAACTGCTTGTTTGCCAGTAGCACTAACAACACAACGCAGATAGGATTTTTAATTGGAACACTGCCTATGTACGTGTGTGCTCTGAGACGTTCGTGCACTCCTTCTAGCGTTTATTAATGCAACGAAAATTTTTTTACCTATATAAAAAGGCCAGGGTGCCCACTTTCAGGGAAATCAGGGGATTTCATGTGACAGGGAAAAGTCCGGGAAATTTCAGGGAATTTTCTAATGCATCAAGGAAAATGTAAATAATTTGATACTCTGCAAAAGTTGTTAGTTGGGCAAATACCAGGTAATGTAATTATAAGCATACGCGAGTTAAAATTTTAATTTATTAGCCAATGAACTGGCAATAGTAATATACTTTCGCCAAGTCACATAGGGCCGATATGTACAAAATCAATTATTTTTGTGTGCAGTCAATAGCGCATATTTCGAGGAATGTAGGTAGACTGAATAAAATGTTGGTCCTATTTGCTTGCTCCGTTTGAGTGTAAATTAATTCTGTTTCACTGATATCATATTGGTTTTGTCCGCAGTGGAAAAATATAGTATTAAAAGGTTTCGGTCCTGAAAATATTTCAGGGAAAATGGTAAGATTCTGCCTGGAAAACAGGGAAACGTCAGAGTATTAAAAAATGGAATTTCAGTGGACACCCTGAGGGTGGCTATTTTGAAAGTTCAGACGTAAACAAATACGTTCATCACTGTCAACCATGACCGAGCGTGGTTGACGCAATGGCAAACTACTGGACACGCATTCTGAAGGTCGCGGGTTTGAAACCCGGTCCGGCCATCTGGATTTCTGTTTTTCCATAGTTTGCCGAAGTCACTCCAGGCGAATACTGGTATGGTTCACTCTAAGTAATTATTCGTATAATTGCCATATCAATGTATACGAATAGCGAGAAAGTGCGAAAGAGAAACAATTTTCCCATACATCCATGATACCGTTCCTACATTCGCTCACGAAACAGTCAAATGCGGAAGAAAGTCCCAACCTTGTGTAGCAACGACGCTTGACATTCCTTTATTTTCAGTCTGACATGTGGCATTAGTTCCATACAATGCATAGATTAAAAACTTCCATTAGAGTTTAGGAATTTTACCAGAAACATTTTTACAGTGTTTCTTGCTACAGGCCATGGCCGATTCCTTTCACTTTCCTGCTTCTCTGAACAACCTGCTCCATCTCTGATGACCTCGTTGACGAGATGTTAAGGCGGTCGACTGCCTGCCGCTGTTTTCGCGTTTGAGGCTCAAAAGCGCTGGAGCGATAAGGGCGATACTGACACTGGCATCAAATACATCATCGCCGCTAAGCGCAAGACTCGGAACTAACATGCGGGTGTTCTCGTCGTGTCGCTTGTACCTATAGGACTTTCAGCGCTGACCCTAACATGTTATTGGTGGAAAGTGGTGTAACAAGATCCAATGCAGGTTCGTGTCGTAGTTTGGCTCTCGTCCAGGTAGTATGTTTTAAGGTAGCGCAGTCTAAAAAAGCCTATTTTCAGGGCCGATTTTGGAGGGCTCCAAAATTATATTTATAACACCCGTGACGTCTTGAGAATACTATTCCGTCTTCGTCTGGGGTGTGTTTTCTTTTGGCAGGTAAACGTGTTGGGGAAACTTCNGACGTCTTGAGAATACTATTCCGTCTTCGTCTGGGGTGTGTTTTCTTTTGGCAGGTAAACGTGTTGGGGAAACTTCACAAGGTTGCGATGGAGGGATGGGGTCGAGAAATGACAGAATTTATGCAAGGTGTTTTAGAATAACATGTAGGAACTAAATTTCCGATTCTATGGACGAATATAAACAAAAAATCCTAGTGGCAAAATGTTTTGAAAAGCCATATTGAATTNGACGTCTTGAGAATACTATTCCGTCTTCGTCTGGGGTGTGTTTTCTTTTGGCAGGTAAACGTGTTGGGGAAACTTCCCAAGGTTGCGATGGAGGGATGGGGTCGAGAAATGACAGAATGTATGCAAGGTGTTTTAGAATAACATGTAGGAATTAAATTTCCGATTCTATGGACGAATATAAACAAAAAATCCTAGTGGCAAAATGTTTTGAAAAGCCATATTGAATTTTTTAAATTTAATTCGAAGTTATTCATAACAAAGCAGGGAAACCGCAGCTTTACGTACCTATGTGCCCAACAAGTTGCATACAACGAAGGCGAACTGAAGTGGCGCGATCGTATACATGCCGGAATACGTTTCCATCGTACCTAATATTATTCCATTCGCCCTCGCGATATGCATCTTGTGCACGAAAATATGTGTACCTGCGAACTCCCGACTTTGTTATTCCTAAGTTCGAATTAAATTTAAAAATGCTAAATGTATTTTCCAAACATTCTGCTACAAGGATTTTTTGTTTATTTTAGTACATAGACGCTGTAGTTTGAATTTCAACATGTTATTCAAAAGCACCTTGTGTATAGTAGTATAAAATAGGTAATATACTCGAGGTTTCTTCACACTTCCGACGCCCCNTTCGCCCTCGCGATATGCATCTTGTGCACGAAAATATGTGTACCTGCGAACTCCCGACTTTGTTATTCCTAAGTTCAAATTAAATTTAAAAATGCTAAATGTATTTTTCAAACATTCTGCTACAAGGATTTTTTGTTTATATTAGTACATAGACGCTGTAGTTTGAATTTCAACATGCTATTCAAAAGCACCTTGTGTATAGTAGTATAAAATAGGTAATATACTCGAGGTTTCTTCACACTTCCGACGCCCCNCTATTCAAAAGCACCTTGTGTATAGTAGTATAAAATAGGTAATATACTCGAGGTTTCTTCACACTTCCGACGCCCCTCGGGCAGTGCACGCGACGTTCTCCGGGCGTCTGGACGCTCGCCGGCGTCTCGACGCCGGTGTGTCAGGCAGGCGCGCCTGCAACCAGGATGGCGGCGGTCATGTCGCAGCTCTTGAATAACTCACGTCCGCCCTGCCTGGCCGCGTGTTTTATGTCCGCCTCGGGCGGCGCCGAGACGCGCGGCAAATGACGTCACCGTCCGTCTCGTCGTCCCCCTCCCTCGTCCACTTCCCCAGGACCTACTCCTTAAGAAGGGTATAGTATATTCGTGGTATCTTTACACTTGAATAGAACATCTGAAAAATAACTCCATGCATGACTTTTTGGTTGCATCAGCATAAAAGTATCTTATTTTTGGTTAAATTGAATTTTTTTTAAATATTTTATCTATAAATTATAATATTGCCATTATAATTAATTTTAATATAAACATAGAGAAGATATGTGTGTTGGCAATGCGCAGTAAAAAAATCTCTCGTGCAAAATGTTATTTTGAGTGCGTGCAAATGGCGTTGCGTTATCCTTCCGGTGTAATCTCCAACACTTAGTTAAGGTTTGTCTGCACGAGGCGGAGGAATGTCCTGAAAGTTGAACTTCAGCACGGCTTCAGAAAAGTTGGAAGCAGCCATGAATGGACCACGGCAATTGTATCGCTACAGAAAAGTACCTGCACTTGTACTGGAATTGTTTAAACTTCTGATACAGTACTAAACAATTCCGGCGAGGTTTACGCTCACGGCAGGCAACTCGCCGGTGATATAGCTTTACCGGAGGGTGACTTGAGATCATGCAACGATATATATAAGAGTCCGTTTGAACGATAGTTCTGTGTCCCGGCGCAGAAGGAAAAAGCCGTTCATCGGGACTGACTGTAGTCGAAAAGTCATTCAGATAAACGGAAGTCCAAATAATCCGGGTATCGAGGTTATAAAATAAAATATGCCCGCTGCTACGAAAATAAGGTATAATGGTAACAATTAAATATAATTTTACAATGAATGTTAGCGGTAGCAGTTTCTCCACTACTTGGGCGGTATTTTCACATCTTAACCGTGCGTGTATGTTTAGCCCGAGATTTGTGGAAAACAACATTTACGTAGTAGCAATAAATTTACACGAAACGCTATGGTAAATATACAGTCCATGCCATGATAAACATTCTGTGAACGTATATAAATACCTGAAACGCTGTGAGCAATTACGACATGCCAAAACTTTACACATGTAATTGTTAAAATACCATTTTTGGTAACAGATTTTCACTTATTCTTACTGATACTCCTTTCTTAACATTTCTACAATTCATTAATTTTTGTACGCCATGGGGACAGTTCTCACCAAACTGTAATTTCCTCGGAAATATATCCAAATTTGACCCTACGACCGTCTCATTCCTAGCTACACAACGTAGCCACAAGACCATAACGAACTTGTTGAAGAAATACGATCATAATTTTTTATAACTGTGATCGACCGTTAAGTGATGTTTCCTGGTTCCCTTTGTTGTTCGCAAAATACGTTTATTTCCCCGCCATACTTGTTTGCGCTGGGTTATGCAAGTAATATAGAAGGAGACTCCTTAAATGTTAGATGGCTGAGCTGTGTAAACTGAATTCCTTCCAGCAGTCATTAAATAAAGACAATTACGTTTGGGGGCCTATTCAAGTACTGCAGGATAGCTACTTAAATTTAAAACGTTTTTTTCATTAAAACCTTTTTTACTTTCACGTAGATAATCTTGAAGAACTTGCAATTATTACTATGTTTAAAAATCACTGGTGGGCATTTCGCATTTCTCACTGAGGCTTTGTATCAACTTTGTTGATATCAGAAACGATTGTAATCAGAATTTTAAAACTAGAAGAACAGCACTTGTTAAAATAAAGACTGTATATAATATTAACAAAATAAACATATTTGAAAGTAAATTATTAGCTAAATACTGTGTAGTCAAATAACATTGATATTTCAGCGGCTTTGTATGTTACGTTTCAGTACTTATATTCTACACTTCTGGTGTAGATTGAAACATCCCCTTAGAGGAATGCACATACATTTGGTGTAAACTCACATGCTATCTCGGTGTTTTAACCAACTACTGTGGTGTTTGTACACAATTTAATTCAAGAGTGTAAATGTACATTACATGTCTGCATTTTTCTGAACAAGGTACAGAAACGTTATTTTACAGCCTTACTGTATATTTAGCTTTATACAATTTCACAATAATTCAATCATGTAAAATTATCGCGGGCATCCATGTGCAAATTAATATTTTTCTTTTTGTGATTTCACTTAATTTGTTGTTATAAATTTACACACGTACGATCGCTGTATAGATGCACCTTGGAATCTGTACTATTTCAATGTAAAGTACGTGTTAATACACTGACCTTTTTAAAAAAAAATTAAAATTTTGCAGTATTTTACACATAGTTTAGCATGTGCAATTTAACACATTTGTTATTGTTTATATATATACGATACATGTACCACATATATTTAGAATAGTTCAAACATAAATACGTAGTTATTTTCGACTCTTAGGTAAATGTGTGTAAAATTACGCAACGTGTTGTTGTTTTTTAGATTTGCTAATACAAAAAATGTAAAGTTGCTGTACTTGTTCCTGAAAATATACGCTGTTTTTTGACAGTGTATTTTTCACGTAACAAGCTCTTTTCTGACAAATCTGTATGACGCTTACGTGCCGTAGCAGTTCCAGTGACATGACCTGCACGCATATTCAGTACGAGAGACAACGAACTTCAATACGGTACGAATAAATTTTATCACAAAATAGAATATTAAAGTATCGTACATACTGTACTCTAATTGTCAATATGACAAATCAAAAATCCAGGTTGAGGTATTGATAAAAATAATTCTGGGACAGTACTCGTATTTTTTGACTGCGTACAACCAGTTTCTCAGATTTTACTGATTAGCAGACTCATAGTAAGTTATCAAGATATCGCATACAGGTGTAAACATATATTTTTATTGCAAAATTTTACTGCTAGATATATTAACATTTTTTGTAAACTAATACACATCTTTTGCAGAAGTACAAAAATGGTTGCACTCTCTACGAGTCATTGTAATACCTATTGTTTCTCTAAATTCTCAGGTAATTCTTTATCTCGGTATTCAATATTATAGGTGCTTATTTTTAAGAAATAGTTTTTTTTATTAATATTTACCTCATCTTCTTACTTCTGTATTTTATGTCCTTTTTCATTGCGTTGTAATGCTAAGCTGATGAGGAAGAACTTAAATTTTTTCAGCTTGATTGCGATGAAAAATTTTCACACATCTTTTAATTAAAATGTATATAAATTGGTCGTGCAAATCTGGCGAGAGGCCTTGCTTGTGAAAGAAGCTATTAGACCTCGAGTGATATTTCACCGTGTTCCAATTTTAGTCTCCTGACTGAAATAACCAGCTGGTTTGAGAGGCGTAGATGTCCAGCGGATCTACGGGCTTTCACACCTCGTATATATTACGCCGCACCTGCTGCTAGATGTATAACCCTTTCGCGGTTTCTTCACACCTTTTTAATCAAGCCTCAGGAAAATCGCTCCCCGTATGACGTGCTTTATTATTTCCGAAAAACGCCATTTATCACAAGCGTTTTACACTTCTGTTAATGCAAACGTACCTTATTTTTTGGTTTAATTAAACTTTTACTTATATTTTCCATAAATGATAATATTTCATTTAATTAATATGAATAAAACCGTGAGAATATAGATTTTGGTAATGCCCAGTGAGAAATAGTTCCTATGCAAAATATTATCTCACCGAGTGTGCACTAAATACGGTGCGCTCTCCCTATGGTGTGATTTTCTAGACTTAGTTAATCTTTGTTTGCATGGGGCGGATGAATATTTTAGAAGTAGAACTTCAGCAGGGCTTCAGAAAATTTGGATGTAACCGTTAAAGGACTATAGATATGACAAGCAGACGCAGATTTTAACACGAGAATTCACAAGCAGCGACAAAGTATTTTGTTGGCATTCACCTTGTAAATGTTCGTTTGTGACCAACAAAAAATTATTTTGTGGTCACTACTAGACATTTGTAGCCAATAGACAATTATTTTTGGCAACTTAAGAAAAAATATGCGGGGTAACCTTCCTAATAAATATTTTTTCCTTCCAAACGTAGGGCGAATTCCGTACAAAATGAGTTCATTCCCTGAGAAGTTTGTTTCAGCCAAAATGTAATAACGTGTTCTTTGTTACCGCAAAGATATGTTGTTTAATATGAACCACTACAAAGCAGGCTTGCCACAACATTGCCGCAATATATTAATGACAATGATAACCTTGCATTGTTGGTAAAATAGTTCAGCAGACATCTTTGTGGTAATGTCTGTGACACTGTAAACCAAATTTGTTCAGTTTAAACAATGGCAATTAGTAAATAAGAGAGAAGTAACAAATCTTTAAAAATTCGCTTCACTTGTATACTAGCAACGCTCCGAGACTCGAACCCGCATCTCCCCAGGTAGTAGCCCAACGCCCTTCACCATACTGCCAATTCTATTGTATTCTGATCACAGGTAGTCCAATGCAAGTGGTGCGACATAGGCTGTAAATATGTCGCCTCTTGGAAATAACTGAGGTAAGTGACTTGGAGAATCACTGCACTTCAGTATGACGCCAAACGCCTGCAGGAGCAGACTGTACTTGCTCAGTTGTACCAACTTTCGTATCTGCAGAATACTTTTGTTGGTTTGTAAATGCATTCGTCGGGACAGCAGTTCCGTACTGAAAACTGCAACGCACGGCAGAAAATGTCAATATCGCCAAACCGCTACCTTCGGTGTGAAATAACCTTTATTTGCTGTGAAAAAAAAAGCATCTCAAGGAAGTTCTCTATCTTGGCTATAAAGGAAGTTAATACTGCTATTGAACAAAAAAGTATAAAGAAAGCGCTTATTAACAGCAAACCTATGTTGCCCTAGCCTTCTCTTTAAATTTAAGCAGTATTGTTTACTGTAAACAGAACAACCTTGAAGAAATGTTTACCATAGTCATAAAACAAACTAAGAATGGATTTTTTTTTAGAGTGTAACAGAATACTTGTTTGCGTATCGCCAAATATGTCCTCACTCCTACAAAATATTGTGTAAAATAAACTAAATTATTTTGTTAATTTAATGAAATACACGCTTGCGTTGTCAAAACCTTGGCGTTCGGCAAGAAAATTCTACTACTAATAAAATATTTAGTTGAATTAGTTGTATATATTTGTTAGGCTATGTACAAACAAATGTNTATTTAGTTGAATTAATTGTATATATTTGTTAGGCTATGTACAAACAAATGTATGGTATGTTCGAACAAACCATTCCCTTGGTGCAGGCCAGGTACGTGTTAATCCTTATTAATACTTCAAGAAAGCAGTTGAACTATCACGAATCTAAAATTAAAAGGTCACATTTAAGCACTCATTTCTTTACACACACGACTCNCGCACGACTTTACCAGGGAAAAAGTTTATTTATTTTAATTGTCTATGAACAGCGCTGATAACAATTTAGACTCTGGTCCTTGTGAAAAATTGCAGGGTTACCAGGCCAACGCCCAAGCGAAGAAATGTCCTTCTTTATGAGTTTTTATTTTGGTTCAGCGGCAGTTTTCTTGGTCTTTAAAAAAGTCTGGTTTTTTGACGTAATGAAGGTAATATTTCCATGTAATTGTGATATTATTATCTTTTGTGCAACAGAACTCATTATAGCTGTGTTGTCAGCATTCGCCGTGTTAATAATTTTAAAACATTTTAATAAACTTTGTAAAATATAATTACGTTTTAAATATATCTTATTTGAACTCAGTTTTCATACAACAATATATGTATTAAAATGTTTTGCTGTGCAGAACACCTGTAACCAAACAAGATTATTTTCTTAATACTAATCCTTCATATCTTATGTTAACTGATAATGTGAACATTATTTTATGTTATTAATTATACTTTTGAAATTTGTTCGCTTGAAATTCTTGTATATTGTTAAAACTATTTTTAAGTATTATTGAGATTAAACTATATGAGAAAAAATAATACGGTAATGGTTTTTTAGGATAAATCGTTTCCGGAGCTAACGAAATCGTACTGTCTGCCTTTTTAATGATATGTCATCCTTTTACAAAGTGAACATCCTCCTATATTATCGTTATAATCTAGTAATCCTACGCACATGTGCGTTCCTACCTCCAAGGTTGAAGTACAGGAATGCGTGTACCAGTAGATACACCTGCTCCCTACAACATGCGTGACCTTGCGTGAAAAACGACGTTTTATATCTCCTGATCTCGTAGCGAGTACTGCCTTGCTTGTAAGTTCCCGAGACTTGTATACATCAGGAGCACGTGTGGAATCTCGCATGCGTCTTGCGTCACGTGACAAGTGTTGTAGAGAGAAAGAGAGAGAGAGAGAGAGAGCTATGGAATGTAAGCGGCTCTCTACTGCCGGAATGAAAAAAAANTAAAAATCGGAGCACACAGTAGACTTCAATACTACATACACACCTCAGCTGTTTTTATACCTCCATTGGCTGCTGGAGCCGTGTCCGTCTTTGATTGAGCCACTCAGGACTAAATAACTCCGACACTAAACTTTCGTGATTCGTGGGCAACCGGTTAACACGGGTCAGAACACTTTTTAGCCAATCAAAGAAGCTGGACGACCCTACACTGCTTTGGACTGTATCTTGTCTCGAAATATTTTCGCGGAATATCACTGCCCCTATATATAAGATATGAGACCGGGAAAAACGTATGTACAAGCCAAATCAGTGCGTAAAAAAAGGAACAAATCCATTTTTTACTTGCAAATTNCAGACCGGGAAAAACGTATGTACAAGCCAAATCAGTGCGTAAAAAAAGGAACAAATCCATTTTTTACTTGCAAATTTCACAGTACGGCTGTTACATTTCCACAACATGCCAAACAAAATAAGAACGTACATCTGCGGCTTATGCTGATGGAAATTTGAGAAACGTGAGCTATACCTGCGGCCCAGAGGTTTGCTATCGATCGACCGGCAAGACGTTTCCCAAGTTCCTTCTCCCCTTCAGCTTCCGGAAGACTTAGTGCCACTTTCAAATTAGGGTTCGGGACGCCTGACTTATCGAGGAAAAGTCCCGTGTTTGATTCACGGCTGGGTGTGGAATTTTCACCCGCGGGGAACTTCCTTCCCGCGTTCAAGACTGGGTGTTCGGTAACTCCTTCACCGGGATACTGCGATGGACTGTGGCACGTAGTTGCAGAATCACGTCACCTCAGATCTCACCGCGTAGACATGCAAAGGATGGAGGTGAGAGTTCTCCTATCTGGCGCTTGAAATGCGTTGCAAAGTGTTTGCAAAAAGCGTTTTTTGACGAAACTATTAAAGGTATGTAACCTAATAGGCTTACCTACGAAAAGAAAGTACGTTCCAGACGATGACGGAATGTTACTTTCAAGACGTTAGGCACACTGGAAATATTATTTCCAACACAGATGCTGAACTGCTCCTACGGACCGCTGCATCTCAACACTCACGGACCGGAAACGCGCAAGACTACGATAGAGGCGTGAATTGTACTTTGCTACACGGTCGCGTCCAATACAACTACAAGGCCACTGCTTCAAGTCACGCTGAGGAGAGTCGGCGACGGGAAGACAGCACGCCAGTAGAGCGCCTTGTGCGTAGAGGTGATACCGCTTTACAAACGCCGGTTGGCATCGCCCATACCGCTTCGTGGACGTTCGACTNCGCCTTGTGCGTAGAGGTGATACCGCTTTACAAACGCCGGTTGGCATCGCCCATACCGCTTCGTGGACGTTCGACTCACTGACAAAGACGTACCCCACACACGGGTGAGAGGGAAATGAGGTGGAGAGGAGCAGCGATGGAATGTAAGGGCGGGGGAAACGGGAGACCCCCGAGAAAACCTGCCGACCAGTGGCATCGTCTGGAACGATTCCCACTTGCGAAAATCCGGTAGTGACCCGGGCCGGGGAGTGAACCCGGTTCGCCTTGGTGTGGGAGGCGAGCAGTCTAACCGCTCAGCCACCGCGGCTCCTATATGGGCAAGATGGCCTGACACTTGACACAGGGGTTGCTCGGTTCCTTCGCAAGCGGAAGCCTTGTATAGGCTCTTCACAGTAATGAGAGCACCTTTGAAATCAGCCTTTAAAATATACCACTGCCCATAACCACGCATATGCTACCATGCAGAATGACATGCAGGATCATAGTTAAGCTGATAAAGAATTAAGAAANCTGCCCATAACCACGCATATGCTACCATGCAGAATGACATGCAGGATCATAGTTAAGCTGATAAAGAATTAAGAAAAAGTAGTTCCAAGTTTAGGCGTTGTATTACACCTGTAATGTTAAAATTTAAGGCAAATATTTTTTTTTAGTTTACTCTTTCCGCAAACTTAAAGTACGAACTGACATCAGTAAAAAATTTATATTCCTAAAAAAAATGTTACGTTTTCACTTAAATTTCAATTGATTGACGCGTGAATAAAGTAATAAGGCCCATGAAAATGTAAATCTCGCATATCATGAGGAGAAAAGTATATCTTCAGCAGCACTTACATAAGTGTCTGGTTTACCTTAACCAACCTATAACCTACGTGTCCGCACAGCGAAGTCGTCTATTTAGGTTACTGTACACCGTGTATCGGGTCGCTCTCTAAGGCATCAGAGGACAACCACTGCTCCTCCCGTGTCACGGATTGCTGATCTAGTGCTTACCACTTCAGATAACAGGCATCTGGCCTTCCCCCAGCTATCGTGTGCGCTTCAAGTCCCCAGGTTTAGTTCCCGAGAGCATCACTGCAATTAAAAATCTCCATAAAATGTTGCATAATTTTCTATGTAGTACGCGCATGAGCAGTGCACCCTTCCACTTTCTCGTGTGAACTAAATAGCTGATTAATCAGACGTTCTTATATTTTCTCGGTTTTATGCTGCACACTATGATTTATTCGTGTCGATGTTATACCTTCCCCATCAACAATTAGTTAGTGGTAGAGTAATTTCGCGAAACGATATGAAGACAACTTATATTTGAAAACACCACAGGGTCGTTTACCTATCTTAATTGTCTGAATTACTTTTAGACACGAGCTAGCTGTCTGCACACGAATCACGTAGCAGCGTAGAAACCGTGCCGATGTTGCCAAATACTGAGTGTTTCCGGTCAAATATGAAAACGCCTTCTCAAGCAGACAGCCACCAATGGCAATATATAAACTGCTGTGGGTGCTTAAATATTATTGAAGTCGTATTTTTTTTCTTTTTTTTTTCGCGAAAAATCACTCGCTCTACTAACAATGTACACACATTCTACTTTACGCTTCACCTCTTCACTTAAAAAAGAAAAATAATAATATGTGTCACGAGGTGTTGTGGACTTAGCCAAATTAACTTTTCAGCACTTTGTGTCACTGTGGCAGATTAAAGTTGGATGGATGTCTAAATAAACGGCTTGTGGAAACGTATTTACAAACGCGTTGGTTTTCGGAGAATGACATCGCGGAACGTGGCAGTTCTGCGGTGCAATGTCCCTGATGTGGAACACCAATCCCCTGATTACGAGCAAACGTATCGACTGCGATGAAGAATGGTTCGCCAATGAACACCAATGGAATACGGCGATTTGAAGTTTTTTTTGTGACCTGCGTGATCATCAGCTGTGCACACTCATCGAAGTGTAATGACGTCACGCTTCCCCAGATGAATTTTTCCTGTACTAATGGGCATAAACCGTATTCCGGACACGCGAGTAAAATGCAAAAAATTATGTACTCGTTTATGTGAATATTTATTAAATGTATTCCTGAGCTAAATTAATTTTAATGCAAGGGTAAATGTATTCGTAAGCTAATATGAGTAACCTAACATTTGTCGGGTAGTTCAAAACATGAAGAACTAAGTAATAAGTATAACTAAAAATACACGACGTTGTGGAATTGTTATATATATATATGCCTATATATATGCAGTAACGACCCTTAATTGTCGTTTATCGTAGTTTGATAACGCGCAGTTACATGCGTGGATACAAACGTTCACAAGTTCAAACCGCCGTCAATCCGTTAGTTCATTGAAGTCATTTACATGGTTCAATAGTACATATTCAACTAATACTTCCGTTAAAATTTTGTTGTGTGTAGTGTTTATTTTTCTAAGTGTAATAACACTCAATTATTTTGACAGCTAAGTCTAATGGGAGTTTTTAAAATATGACACTTTTATGTTATCATAAGTATAAAACGCTTCTGATGCATGCCATATTTAGGAACGAACCTGACGTATCATGCATGGGGTGATTTTTCAAAGGTTTGGTTCGAAAAGTGTGAAGAACCCGTGGATAGATTGCAATCAGTATATTTACCTGTTGTATGAGGTGCTGGGAAAGCCAAGGAACTGCACTGGTATTCATATGAAATGGGGACGGAAAATACTTTGTAAAAATCTCCTCTTGTGCAGATAGCACGGCTTGAATTTACGACATCCGGATGCGATGTAGACTCAATACCACTTCTTATTTCAATGTGTCATTCACTCGCTCATCAGCTGTCCAACATATAATACAGGATGTTAATAAGCTCACAATTAATATGATGAGCAAGTAATGATAGTACGTTCTGGCGGACGCTAGCGGCTTCAAGCTCACGCCTGCCTGCCGCTTGCAATGCGTCGCAGAGTGTTTGGAACACTCGTTTGTATACGAAACTATTAAATGTGCGTCGAATGTGCTTATATCTGCGAAAATAACACACACACTTCATACGAGGGCTGTTGAGCGCTTTCAAGACGTCACGCACATGAGAAATACCATTTCAGAGTACTCCAAAATTGCCAATAAAGGCCTTTTCAAAGTGCTGTATCTCAAACTATACGCCTCAGATACACACAAAACTTGTCAAGGGTCCTGCGTGGAATCTTCTTAGAGACTTCTAACCAACAACATAATAGGGTCACTGCTGAAAGTGACATACGTACGCGCAGTGCGACGAGAACACTGCACGCCAGTTCAGAGCCTTGCGCTTAGCGGCGACGGCGCACTTGAAGCGCGTGGCAGTGTCGCCCTTATAGCTCCCGTGCTTCTCGGCCTCGGACGTGGATAAAAACGCTAGGTAGGCGGGAGTGTTCAGTGGGGCTCTGCTTCGCCCCCGCAACAAGCAGTTTCAAGGTCGGCCGTGGGCGACATGTAGGACAGCGGACTCGACACCAACTCTCCGACGGCAATCGTTAACGCCGAGGAGACATAACAGAACACGAAGACGGTGTAGTAATAAGGAATCGCACTGCGGTAGAAACCTCAAGGCATATCACAATTCTGTAACGTCACAGAACAAACGGAAACACTGAAAATCGTCACCGAAATTTTATTTAGTAACTATGTCCACGCAGGCGTTAACACCTACCTAAAATGATAAACTTTAATTGAAAAAAAGTACTTAAATAACGTGTGCGACAATGTCGTTAACATTGTTTGTTATGTGTAAGGTTCTCCGCANAATTTTATTTAGTAACTATGTCCACGCAGGCGTTAACACCTACCTAAAATGATAAACTTTAATTGAAAAAAAGTACTATAAATAACGTGTGCGACAATGTCGTTAACATTGTTTGTTATGTGTAAGGTTCTCCGCGCGCGAAATCTGTTGGCGAGAATAGTAAATACCTACCCGAGATCTGTTAACGGGAAAAGTAAACTCGTGCTGTCATAGCAACCACCCAGCAATAACTTACAAGTGTGTACTTGAAGCTCTCCATGGACAACCTTACTCGTGGTGAATAGAGGACGACACTTGTTATGTCGGCCGTAGAAAACGTAGGTTCGTACTCACATCTGCGACATTATCAAGCATTTTCGGCACAATAACGGATCACAATACGATCACACCCAGCTCGCTTTGAAGTGCGCTTCACGCCGACAAATTCACTTCTCGACGGACCGAATGTTGCGATATGAGATGTTCGCAATCGACCCCCATTCAGGTCCACTTCGCGCCAGCTCCTGTCATGCCCAGGGTTGCCAGGTCTTGTTAAAGGCAAGCAGCGGCGTGTGGTAAGCCGGCGCTTGCTCAGTGCTGTACACAATCGGCGCACGCAGCAGGGACTAGTAACTAGAGTGGAGCCGGGAGAAACTGAGTGTATTGCGGCCACTCGCGAGAGAGCGGCGATGCACACATTGCACACGTGCTGTTACGTCAACTGCACTATTACGTTTAAGTGGCCGAAGTATAAACTAGCAAACAATAAGGTATAGCACAGAACTAATTATAGATTACCCTACAACAGTTCACCACCCACCGCTGGAGGCAAGTCGCGGAAATAAAAACCAAGTAACCTAAAATCGCAGAGTGCTACAGCAAAGAACACTATAAGTTTTACAGACGAAGTATAACAACAATAAATAATTATGGTATACTGTAATAATTAATGACAATTAATAAATAAAAACCTACATAAGTTGCATTGTCTTACACCTTTATACAGAACGCAGATATTAAAAATGAATGAGTTCTAAGATTGATCGAAATTATTTGGAAGAAATACGCTTTTATGTAATGATTAAATGCTAAACTTATTACACTACGATTTATTAATGTACATATTATTTTTTTACAATTATGTAATATTATAGTTACAACAACAATTTTTCATATAGTACTTTGAACTTTCAAAGACTTTCTCAAATATTTAATATAATTTTTTTTTTCATATTAACAGTGCTTTCCCAGTCTGTCACACCACTAAGCTTAAATGCAAGGAAATATAACACATTTAGTGACGTGACTACAATCTACAACTACTGTAAGGAACTTGAAGCCAGCCAACAGGAATAACAATAAAACAATTTAAAAGTAGGTGAAACCACGACTACAATAGCAGTACTACAAATATCGTCATACTAATTAAAAATAACTCCCTAAACGTAATTTAAAAAAAAAATTCTTTGTAACGTAGCCTAAATCTGCGATCTGCGATATTGCAAAATCACATTTCGCAAACTTCGCTGCTACGTGCCTAATATGGGATAAATCGGGAGCCACGAAGGTGTAGTGGTTACACTACTGGCCAAGGCGAACTGTATTTGATTCCCGGTGGGGTCGCATCCGGATATTCCTAAGTGGGAATCGTTCCTGACGATGCCGCTGGTCGGCGGGTTTTCTCGAGGATCTGCCGTTTACCCCGCCGTTGCATTCAGCTGCCGCTCCATGCTCACCTCGCTTCACCCTCATCGGCTCTCAAGACCTGGGTGTTGAAAGCCGCCCACATATCTCCACTCACTGGGATACATCGGCTAGAGTGGCGACCCTGTAAGTCGAGCACGCCACCGTCATGTACCATGTATAATCCATTCGCAGTTTCTTCACACTTTTTTTTATCAAACCATTGAAAAATCACGCCATGCATAACGCGTTCGGTTGTTTCTTAAATAACTAATGTATCACAGGCGTTTTATATTTCTGTTAAAATAATAATACAATATTTTGGGTTAAATAAAACTTTTACTTACATTACACCAATCAAATAATAATATTTCATTTTTAATTTATATGAATAAAACTAGAGATTAAATGTGTATGTTGGTAATGCCTAGTAACAAATAGTTTTTATGAAAAATATAATTTAACTGAGTGCGCACGAATGTGGTGCGTTGTCGTTTTGGTGTAATTTTCTATACTTAGTTAAGCTTTGTTTGCCATAGGCGGAGGAATATCCTGGAAGTAGAACTTTAGCAGGGTTTTAGGAAAGTTGGAAGTAACCATGAATGTACTATAGTACGATATAGTACGATATACAATATATATATATATGTTATTTTCTATACTTAGTTAAGCTTTGTTTGCCATAGGCGGAGGAATATCCTGGAAGTAGAACATTAGCAAAGCTTCAGGAAAGTTGGAAGTAACCGTGAAGTACTTTAATAGGATATATAGGATAAAGGATATATAGGATAAAGGATATATATTATTTTCTATACTTAGTTAAGCTTTGTTTGCCATAGGTGGAGGAACATCCTGGAAGCAGGGCTTCAGGAAAGTTGGAAGTTACCATGAATGTACTATAGTACGATATAGGATATAGGATATATAGATGTTATTTTCTATACTTAGTCAAGCTTTGTTTGCAAGAGGCGGAGGAATATCCTGAAAGTAGAACTTTAGCAGGGCTTCAGGAAAGTTGGAAGTAACCGTGAATGGACCATAGAAGGGTGGGAGGAGGAAGGAAGGAAGTGAGGTGAGGTGGGCGTGGCACGACCTGTACTTGGCGCAGAGACAGCCACCCACGACGCGGTTGGCCGTGCCTTACCTGGCCGCGCGGCGTGACTCAGCCCCGCCCTCTGCTGCGTCGAGTCACGTCACACCGCCGCCTGCCCACTGCGGCGGTAAGGGCGATACTGCCACGCCCGCCAACTGCACCGTCCGCCCTGCGCGCATCACTCTCGCGGAGGCAGTGTTGCACTTTACGTGGCCCGTCTTGTCTACCAAATATATGACATATTTTTGTAATTTGCGTTTTGCGTTTTATCAGCTTCGACGCTGGCAAATTACAAAATACAAATTAACAAACCGCCGCCATATTTGTTTTGCCTGTTTGAAACTATTAAATATAGATTCCGGCAAGGTTATTGGAAAAACGTCCGTTCTAAAATGCACGGATAATTAAGAAAACTGTCTCGGAAACACATCGGAACAAGCGGACGACTTCGGATGAATTTTTACTAGTCTACAATGCGAAGAAACGAACAGTCTTGAAACTTATGAAATCAAAAATACTCAGCTGTTGCAAATAGGTGATATAGGTTTCATAATATACACATTTGATTTTGTATATATTTTTTGCAGTGTTTGACAGTACTTGAATACTACAGCCAAACCATGTGCACTTATTTATTAAAACGAAAATGAGAATCGCCACGTCAAATCGAAGCAATTGTAGACGTGTACACCTGCTTTTCGCAAAAATATTTCACGACTAGTCGTACTCCAATCACGTTAGTTCAGAACCAATACCGCGGTTGGATGGTTTTTACCCTCACGCGTCTTCAGTGTCTGCCAGCCAATCACGGACTTTCGGTGTCAGCGTGGCTTATTTCTGATTGGCCCAGTCGAGTAGCAAATGTCTTCGCGCACAGACGCGCAGCCGAACAACTAAATGAAACTTGCAAGCATGCACGTAAGAAGTTGAAATCTGGCTGCAGCGTAAATATTTTCGCGAAAAACAGGTGGCCTTATGTATAACACAATGGCCAACGAAAACGAATATCAACAAACCGAATACTCGATTCCTCTTGTCTGCACGGATTCACGGACACGGATGAGTTGGGAGTTGCCCAGTTTTCTTAACGTGTATCCGTACGTTATCCGTATCCGCACGCGTCTCGTAGATAGAAACGGAGTGTGCTTGTTACGTGCCGCGCTTACATGATCCGTAACCCCGTACGTGTAATTGTAGAACGCGCCTTAACAAATTGCATTGCTCTCACAATATTTATTTCACAGAGAAAGAAGCGAAAAATATTCTTGAAATCGGTATTATGTCATGACCAAATTTTAGTTTAGTAACAAGTTCACATCATATTGGTCCCATTTTGTTAATTTGAAATTTTAAACGGTCCTCGAAAATAGTTCGGGAATAATTACGGTTTATTTTAAGACTTTGTGTACTTTTAATTTTGGAATAATGATAACATCAAAATAACAGCAGCATTGCGTGCTAGATAGTTGAATGTCGTGGTGTGCCGACAAAACCTTACAAAATGCTGAATACAAATTACAAAAAAACGAAACTCGAAACGAATTAGAACACGGCCTGAGTAAATAAGTACACATAGACGAAGTTGATGTAGGCGTACCCATTCTCTGATTTGCTGCGCGAATACCTGAGAACGGGCATTGTGTCTGACTGGCTACCGCGCGTTGCGGAAGGTTCCCTACTGGCTGAGCTGCCGGGTGGCAAGTGTGTTACCAGGCGCTGATTGGCGAACGGCGTTCCGACATGTTGCTGGCCGGTGACGTCATGCTGCTGGCGTGTGCGGTTGGAGGTCGCGGAATAAGCTGCTGTTCCGTCTCTGTATTCTCAAGTACTCTGTGGTGTCATTATGTGGGATTTTATTAAGCAACTTGTCCCGAGAGCGTTAATAAACCGCCAAGTATTTACTAGGTTAGCAGAGTATGGTATTCATCTTTCACTGTTCGCTCGTCGCGAATTCTCTGTCCATTAATGTAGTAAGATTGAACCATTTCATTCCCAGTGTAGACATTTGTCTACATGTTGCACGGTGAAGTTATATTTTGCCGGCGCTGTAAATTGCGAGTTTCAATGCCAACTGATCTTCTCCGCGATTTTCCGATTAGTAAACCTTGCTAATGGCTGGCTCATATCACTGACCGCGAACACAAAGCCTGCAGTTTATTGGTTGTGACAACGGAACAAGTTCTTCGTCATCTCATGAGCATGTTCTTATTTGCAACGCCGGAAACCGTATATCACAATGGCAATGAAAGGGTCGAAACACAGTTGTTTTTAAAGTCTCTGCTTTGCGTCGAAAAGCTAAAATACAATACCGTTCTAAAGTTACACTTAGAAAAGACACACAACACACGTACACACATGCATGGCTCACCCTGTAATCGAACCGATAAGGCGGTAGACCGAAGTAGGCAGTGTCGACCTCGGGATCGGAGGTCGCCGTTTGATATGCTGCGCGAGAGGCTGTTGGGATGGTTCTCGCCACCGCAGTCTCGGTGAGTTAATGGTCTTCCTGGTGATAGCGGGATAGCACTTCCGCTGCCTTTCCAGCCGCGCCAAGGCCTCTTCCAGTAAGGCCTGTAACGTGTGACACAGCGAGCTCCGCTACAGGCAAACTGTATGCGCAGAGAACATACTGTAGGTCCTGTACTCATTTACCAGATTATATGGCGGTTACTTCGATATGGGCGTGGAGAGATTTGGGCGGCTCTTAACATCGAGGTCTTGAGAGCCGAGTAGAGTGAAACGAGGCATGCAGTAGCGAATGTAAGGGCGGGGGAAACGGGAGATCCCCGAGAAAATCCGCCGACCAACGGCATCGTACAGCACGATTCCCATATGCAGAAATCCGGGAGTGACCTCGCTGGGAATTGAACCGGGTTCACCTAGGTGGATGGGGTGGAAGGTAGAAGACTAACCCCTCACCACCGTGGCACCAGAGAGAGAGAGAGAGAGAGAGAGAGAGAGATGAAGAGGGGGGAAGGTTACAGAGATAAAACACCTTCACGTTGATATTAAACTGTCCTGTGAATGTTTTAACATTGAAATGGAATAACGTCAGAATTATGACTAATTTAATTTTTTTTTCCTAAATTCATAATGAGTAGAGACCAGAAAATTTCGCAGTTAAACTTTATTTGCGTTTACCATGAAGTTTCGCTTTTATTGGACCACAGTTTCTTANAGACCAGAAAATTTCGCAGTTAAACTTTATTTGCGTTTACCATGAAGTTTCGCTTTTATTGGACCACAGTTTCTTACACACACCCCGGACAACCTTCTACGAATAACGAAAATGAAAGGAAAACCTTCACTAAATCCCGTACTACCTGGCCAGTGTTTAACTGGAGCATCTGCCACTAAACACCTAACTGAGGCTCAAGTACACAAATGATTGTGAAGCCTACCTTGTTACCGAATGAATCCGCGANTGCCACTAAACACCTAACTGAGGCTCAAGTACACAAATGATTGTGAAGCCTACCTTGTTACCGAATGAATCCGCGATATTTCCGGCTCTCTAATGATGAGGTATTGCCAACCTCCCATCCCATGACTCGAGAGTTTAGTAGACGTGTACGTGCACAGACGGTAATTGACTCCCCCTCCCACCATTCCCTCAAACGGTGCTAGGGGCAGCGTTGTCGCGGTGCGCTAACCCGGGTATGGTGTGGCGGCCCTCGGACGGCGACAGTTACGGGGAGGTTGTTGACGGCAGCCGCGGCCACGCCCTCTGAGTCAGCACAGCCCACGTGGTTCGTGGCCTCTGCCGCCTGCCCGCACGTGCTGCTGCCTGCCTGGACTTGAACCCGCCACCTCCGTACGGGCTTCTCCACTCCACTGCCCCTTCAGCCAGGCTCGTGCACGCTTGCACATTGCCAAAATAACTCTTGTGAACGTTATATATGCTGCAATAAACGATCGACACGTGAGAAATGCCACTGCCCCCACAGCCATAGCGCCGTGGTGGTGTAGTGTGTAGACTACTCGCTTCCCACCAAGGCCAACCGGGTTTGAACCCGGCTGGTGTGCCCCCGGATCTTTGCATGTGGGAATCGTGCCGGGCGATGCCACTGGTTGGCGGGTTTTCTCGGGTATCTATCGTTTTTCCCGC
Source organism: Clitarchus hookeri (assembly GCA_002778355.1). Lineage (NCBI taxonomy): Eukaryota > Metazoa > Arthropoda > Insecta > Phasmatodea > Phasmatidae > Clitarchus > Clitarchus hookeri. The sequence continues at coordinate 1,155,042 of NQII01000125.1, read as the reverse complement.
CCTTGCATTCCAGCTCTGCTCTATACTAATCTCGCTTCGCCCTCATCGGCTCTCAAGACCTCGCTGTTAAGAGCCGCCCAAATCTCTTCACTCACTCGTTTGACAACTTCAGTGGACATCAACTGCTCACTGGCTCCATGCTGCCACAGGGATAGGCTGTAATTCGGCCTGCATTCTGTTACCTGCTCGGTATTGGCTCAAGAGGTGTCAGGTAGGTCCCGGATCAATCGCAGATGTAACATAAACGTTCATGTGTACAAAGATGGACAAAAGTATTCACTCTCTTGCATTTACATAAGTAAAGTGTATAATATCGCATGTTCCGCGCATAGATACACAATTATATTACAACAGATGAAAGAATGAATTTTATCCTACATGTCTACGTGCAACAGTTCCAGAATCAACGAGCAAATACACTACATTCTGAAATTATGATGTGTCGCTGTGGATGCCTGGGCAAAATCATTCATCCGTCTGACGTTTACAAGTGTGCATGGGTTCTTTCCGCTAACACGTATCAGTTCTGTGGCTTCAGTTGAGTTCCGTGGTCAGATAGTGAAGGTTCGACGTTCTGCAGTGGAACAGTGTCGCGAGATGGAGCGAAAATGGAAGGAAATGTCCATTGAAGAAAGGGGAGCTATAACAAGAGATCAAAAAGACAAACATTTTCTGATATCGCAAGAATTGTGGGACGAAGTTGTTCGACCGTTAACAGTGATCACCAGCAAGGAAAGAAGAGGCCGTCNCTGATATCGCAAGAATTGTGGGACGAAGTTGTTCGACCGTTAACAGTGATCACCAGCAAGGAAAGAAGAGGCCGTCCGCAGAAGCTCACAACACATTTGGAGCACATGTATGTGGTGAAGTCTATTAAAAATAATCCAACGAGTTTGTCCGAAATAACAGCTCAAGTGAACAAATATTCACACGAACAGGTTTCGTCACAGACTGTACGGAGGGTTCTCAATCGTACTGGGTACCATGCTAGGGNCACAAATATTCACACGAACAGGTTTCGTCACAGACTGTACGGAGGGTTCTCAATCGTACTGGGTACCATGCTAGGGTCCCACGAAAGAAGCCCTACATTAGTAAGACGAATAGGGCTAAATGGCTGCAGTTTGCGAAAGAGTAGGTGCAGAGAGATACTGAAGTATGGGAGAAAGTTGTATTTTTCGATTAAAGTAAATTCAATATTTATAGCAATGATGGTAGAATGTTGGTGTGGAGCAGGCCAAACAATGAGTTTGAACAAAAGAACTTGCGGACCACAGTTAAACATGGAGGTGGTGGGGTCATGATTTGGGGATGCAAGTTGGCCTCAAAAGTGGGGAAACTGGTTTTCATCGAAGGGAATATTGACAGAATCGTGTATCTTCAAATACTCAAAGACAATCTAAAGAAGAGTGCAGAAAAATAGGCATTGCAAATAATTTTTACTTTCAACACGATAGTAACCCCAAGCATATGGCGGAAATTGTATGTCTTTGGCTTCTTTATGAAACTCCACATACTTTGAAAAAACCTCATCAGTTACCAGATGTGAATCAGATAGAACATCTGTGGAGTGAGTTGAAGAAATGGCTGAGAAAATACCACATCACCAGCAAATCACAACTGAAAGAATTACTTCATAAAGAATGGAACAATATTAGCTCGAATATNCTGATATCGCAAGAATTGTGGGACGAAGTTGTTCGACCGTTAACAGTGATCACCAGCAAGGAAAGAAGAGGCCGTCTGCAGAAGCTAACAACACATTTGGAGCACATGCATGTGGTGAAGTCTATTAAAAATAATCCAACGAGTTTGTCCGAAATAACAGCTCAAGTGCACAAATATTCACACGAACAGGTTTCGTCACAGACTGTACGGAGGGTTCTCAATCGTACTGGGTACCATGCTAGGGTCCCACGAAAGAAGCCCTACATTAGTAAGACGAATAGGGCTAAATGGCTGCAGTTTGCGAAAGAGTAGGTGCAGAGAGATACTGAAGTATGGGAGAAAGTTGTATTTTTCGATTAAAGTAAATTCAATATTTATAGCAATGATGGTAGAATGTTGGTGTGGAGCAGGCCAAACAATGAGTTTGAACAAAAGAACTTGCGGACCACAGTTAAACATGGAGGTGGTGGGGTCATGATTTGGGGATGCAAGTTGGCCTCAAAAGTGGGGAAACTGGTTTTCATCGAAGGGAATATTGACAGAATCGTGTATCTTCAAATACTCAAAGACAATCTAAAGAAGAGTGCAAAAAAATATGCATTGCAAATAATTTTTACTTTCAACACGATAGTAACCCCAAGCATATGGCGGAAATTGTATGTCTTTGGCTTCTTTATGAAACTCCACATACTTTGAAAAAACCTCATCAGTTACCAGATGTGAATCAGATAGAACATCTGTGGAGTGAGTTGAAGAAATGGCTGAGAAAATACCACATCACCAGCAAATCACAACTGAAAGAATTACTTCATAAAGAATGGAACAATATTAGCTCGAATATGACACGGAACTTTGTGCATTCCATGGTAAAAAAAAGGCTTCAAGTAATAATAAACAAAAAAGGTATGCAAACTTATATTGAGATCAATATTAATGGTTTTGGTTTATAATTGTCAGGGAAAGGACGAAACTTGATGTCCACGCAATAAANGAAAATACCACATCACCAGCAAATCACAACTGAAAGAATTACTTCATAAAGAATGGAACAATATTAGCTCGAATATTACACGGAACTTTGTGCATTCCATGGTAAAAAAAAAGGCTTCAAGTAATAATAAACAAAAAGAGTATGCAAACTAATATTGAGATCAATATTAATGGTTTTGGTTTATAATTGTCAGGGAAAGGACGAAACTTGATGTCCACGCAATAAANTATATTGAGATCAATATTAATGGTTTTGGTTTATAATTGTCAGGGAAAGGACGAAACTTGATGTCCACGCAATAAATGTCTCTGAAGGAAACTTCATTTACTATTTAGTTTTCTGTATGAAGCACATTCCTTTTCTACAATCCGAAGGTTTCACTTATCTATTCCTGACACCTCTCCTGACAATCGCTTATTAAATATTTCTATTTTAGAAAAAGTATTGATATTTCGCTTACCATTCTCTCCGGACTAATGCTTTTGTCCATCACTGTGTTTGCATTACATCTTGTCCTCAACTGAATTCGCGACTTCTTTACGTCTCTAGCTATAGCCAATGTATATGTACCCTTGTGCAGTACTAAAAATATACATCATGAGTTCGGGCGGGATGCGTTCTGTCGCGCTAATAATACAAAGCTGTTAGTTGCGTCAATAATCAACAACCCATCACGACGGCTTATGGGTCAGTACGCAGAGCGAAGGAGCGTTCAGGAAAACATTCGAGTAGCGTGGATATTGTCGTGTCGCAGACGCCCATTAAAGACCCCGTGAGTACAACCTTGATGACACGTATGGCATTCACGCGGAGCGAATAAACTGGAAACCTCGACAGCCAATCAGAACGCGTCATCTTTCCCCGCACGAGCATCGCCGGCAAGTATAACTCACGCTAGCATTTCTCAGAATTCCAGTTTCACATGATGCATTCCAGCAATTACTTGAATCTATTAATATGATAACAAGTTGATCCGAATAGTTCATTAATCTATTTTAATGACTATGTCATTTACATTCTGATATTTTTGAGATATGCCGACAGGAAGCTGGGCGAGAAGAGTATTTCATAAATATAAAACGAAAATACTCTTAAACTTGTAATTATTTTTAGATGAAATGTGCACCACTTTAGGTTTCACCAACGAAGATCTGTAGGTTTACATTTGCTGTCTCCGGTCTGTTGTCAAGCGTTTATTTTGATAACGTGGTATAAAATGACGAAGAAATCCACCCTATTATTACATTGTGTTTCCAACCAAACGCTAAAATGCTAAATGTGAACTACATGGTACCACGACTCAATTTGAAACATGGATACGCCAGCACGTGGACAGCCATTCGTTGTGTGCCATAGACAAGGTAGCGAAACATGCGTATGTGTGGCAGTAAGAGCGCTTCTGTGTGTTGGAAATGCCTGCCACCTGGTCAAGTTTCACATCCTGACCCTTGTCGCTGTTTATTATTATTATTTTTTTTTTAGCAAGGCGGACAGCCATAACTACAAATATTTTTTTTTTTTTATTTGTGCATAAAAATCTTTAGAGGACCACCTGTTTTTCGCAAAAATATTTCACGACTAGTCGTTCTCGAAAACACGTTAGTTCAGAACCAATACCGCGGTAGGATGGTTTTGACCCGCACGCGTCTTCAGCGTTCGCCATCCAATCACGGACTTTTGGCCTCAGCGTGATTTAGTTCTGATTGGCCCAGTCGAGTAGCAAATGTTGTCTCCGCACACAGACGCGCAGCCAATAGCCAAAGGAACTATGCAAGCTTGACCGTAAGAATTTGAAATCTAGCTTCAACATTAATCTTTTCGCGATAAACAGGTAACTCTGTACATAACTATATATAGAGAGAGTGTGTGTGTGTGTGTATGTATGTGTGTGTGTGTATATATATATATGCCAGTTTNATGCCAGTTTATACTAAAAATTCCACTATTTAAATTCCGTAGTAGCTCAAAATTAATAATGATTTTATTATTATGATTTGCACATTTGATTATTCAAAACTGCAGGACCGAACAAGTGTTATTATTTTTGGAACATCATTATGTGTATTGGTAATAACTTAACCAAATACTTGTGAAATATGGTAAAACATTGAATATTTTGTTATTAAGTTGCGAACGAAATAGAGGATTACATACCCCGTTTAGGGTATAATTTAATTTCGTACTGAACTCGGAGTGTCCTGAAGAATATAGACTGAAATTGCCCTGAGGCCAGACTGAAACAGGACTGGAGTGAGATAATTTTGTCCAGTCTCCACTGGATAGTAGAACCTGGAGAAAGTGTGATGTAAAAACACCTGACGGGACTGAAATACAAATACACGAAACGAAGCGGTAGCCATACTGAATACACATTACATTATTAATGACATGAAGTTATTTAGAGGTTAGGCGTAGTTTTCCTGAATCTGAAGCAATGGTAAACAAGTGACATTTGTCAGAAATGTTTACACTTAAGTTGCAAGGACTATGGAAAGTTGTCGCAGTGCATTAATTACCAAAACATAAACAGAATGTAACTATATAATATATTTCAGTGTAGGCGGTTTTATTGACTGTAAATTTGTGTTAACAAATTCATAACACATAACTATAATTGATACCAAGTAGAGTTTCCGAATAAAATTAGTTGCCTGTATTTCGAATANAAACACCTGACGGGACTGAAATACAAATACACGAAACGAAGCGGTAGCCATACTGAATACACATTACATTATTAATTACATGAAGTTATTTAGAGGTTAGGCGTAGTTTTCCTGAATCTGAAGCAATGGTAAACAAGTGACATGTGTCAGAAATGTTTACACTGAAGTTGCAAGGACTATGGAAAGTTGTCGCAGTGCATTAATTACCAAAACATAAACAGAATGTAGCTATTTAATATATTTCAGTGTAGGCGGTTTTATTGACTGTAAATTTGTGTTACCAAATTCATAACACATAACTATAATTGATACCAAGTAGAGTTTCCGAATAAAATTAGTTGCCTGTATTTCGAATAGTAGCGTAAACCACAAAACTGGTATATATGCAAAAAAAAAATCTACATTTATGAATTTGTATTATATAAATTATTATCATAAAAAATAAAAAAACAAACCTTTATTAATTTTAACAGAGTTTAATGTTCTTAAAAGCCCCTGTTAAACAATTTTGTTTAAATTTTTTTTTCTTTACGACGTATAAATTAAAATGTTATAAAATTGTCTATGTTATTGTGTAAATTTTAGGATGGTAGGTAGGCAGGGCTAAACTTTTTGTCGTCAGTGAGGTTATTAGAGACGGAGTGATAATTTTAAGACATTTATTTAGGCAAATTTATTGATTTTGTGGATTATGTTCCTTTTTTTTTTTTTTTTTTTTTTTTTTGCAAAAACGCTGCAAATTTTTAACTAGCACTTTTACCATCGTTAAAATATCTTGCCCGTAAATCTAACCACATCAAATTATAATAAGTCCTTCAAATTCTGTTATTGATTTTATGTTTCAGGAATTCGTGCACTGAGCAAGAACTTTCCATGGCCCTTAACTGAAACTTCAGATTTCGTTAGTCATTTTCTCAGTGGTTTCTAGCGACTTGCGGCTTTTTCTTACACCACTTCGGCTTTATTTTACTTAAATTCGTGTTTGCATTTTGTTACAGGTTAAAAATCTTATTACAAGTTAAAAATGTTGTTTTATGTTGTTTTACTATAACCAGATGACGCTATTTCGTGTGCAAACCAAGTCGGCTAGAGTCACCAACTATAACAAGATATTGTACGCCGGACAAACGTGCCGACACTTAGCTCGTAGTTTGTCATCCGGTACCACTTCCTTTCCACTCTCCGTATCTGGCTCCTTCCCTCCTAGCACGTGTCTGCTATCTCACATCCCTCCTCCTTCCACGATCCTTTCCTCTTCCTTCGTCGTGTTTTACACTGCAGGCCTGATTAAACGGAAGACAACTTTTCCTTACGAAGAAAATTTTATGCGTAACGTCACATCAGGTTTTCCCAGTCTTCTACAGCGTTTTAATGGCGCGTTTCATTCGGATCTTGCAGGCCATTAAACAAATTACATCTCAGCTTAAGACGCACTTCGTGAATAATTATATGACTTTCCACGTGGATAAAAAAAGGCGACAAAAATTAATGTTTCGTGTGATTACCACGTTACTTTCTCTCTGATAAATAAATACAATGGGACTGAAAAATGTATTAGATTGTGCAATAAAGTTCGCACGGTCACAGTACGGTCACACATCACACAAGATGTAGCAGGCGGAATGAACGGGTTTATTCGTTCACAAAAAAATTGTACATTCATAACCAAAAACAACGTAACATAAAGGAACAGTTTGATACAAACAAAAGTTTATTATTACGGACAGGAAAAATGTAGCGATTTTGACGACCAGTAGGATAGACTTCACTGCCCTATGTATTTTCGAGCCTCGGCTATTTGTTCATTGTTTACTGTCCCGGTGAGTGGACAATTTTGCATATGGCAAGGGGTACGGGATTCAGGCCTTGCTTCTTTGCAAATATGTTATTGTCTCGTCGTCCATCTTGGTCGAGCCTTATGAACTATGGCCCAACTTTAAACATAACAGAAAAGAAACGTGTGTTTCAAGACTAGATTGACCTAACATGAATTCGCAACATTTTCCAGTCCCTATTCATTAGTGTAATGGGACATGCAATTCTTTGCAATATGATTACATCGGGAACATGTTCCGCATGCCTGAGACACAGGAGTGTACATTAATCACCTCGTCAAACCGCCTGGTGCATGGGCACGTGGGTCGATACGATCGGGGGATTGAATCAGACTAATCCCGAACGTGTCCTGCTGCAGATGTACCCACAGTTACTGCAAATTATCCTACAAATAATGAACACTTAGACATGGGTGAAGCTGTTATCCCATCTGGACCCACAAATGTTTGATGGCCACAAATCGAATGATCAGGTAGTTCACGAAAGTGTCAAAAATTTACGTAGATACAAACCAGAGCTGTTTGCGTGTGAGGGTTTTAACAACTGGAAACAGCCTCCTGATCTCTCAGCTGGAGATGTACCATATGGGACCGTAGGATGTCTTCTGCATACAGTTAGTTGTGCACTCAATGTCCTTCGTGTCACTACCTGTGGCGGAGGACGACCACCTGCGTTAATTCCCCATATTATCATTCCAGTTGTAAGATAGAAGCGTAAGACGCCACTAAATAACTTTACCTTACATGTGCCTGGGCGTTGACAATTTCGTGAAGGATGGAGGGCTTAATAAAATGTAAACTAAAATGTAATATCCTTGTCTGTTTGCAATCCCACCAAGAAACATGCAGCTGCTTCCTCCACAGTCTACTGTGTTTCACTCAATTACAATACTCTGTGAAACCATTTAACTACTACAAAATATTAATCAATGTAATATAAATGCTATAACCTATTCACGGTCTCTTCACTATTTTTGAATCAAACCATTGAAAAATCACGTAAGTAAGACGTGTTTCGTTCTTTCCTAAAAATTTCTTGTAGCATAATCGTTTAATACTTCTGTTAACGTAAACGTTACTTATTTTGGGTGAAACTGAACATTTTTTAATGTTTTCCTATAAATTATAATATTTATTTTATATTTAACATGAGCAATTAAAGGGATAAAATATGTGTGTTTGCAGTGCTTAGAAAGAAATAGTTCCACCCGTAAAATGTTATAGTGACTGCGCACGAATGTGGTGCACTGCCATAGGTGTAATTTTCTATACTATGTTAAGATTTATTTGCATGAGACGGAAGAATATCCTGAAAGTAGAACTCAAGCAGGGCTTCATATAAATATGTTGGACGTAACCGTAAATGAACTATAATATAAACAATGTATGTATTATACTTCTGTAAGCTAGTTTAGAAGCACCAATGTGCGAGTCTCTCGTGATCTCCTGCCTCACCTCTGACACCCGAGTCAACCACAAGAGAATGCCGAGGACTCCACACGCACACTCCGACTCACTGCTCACCGCTGCCGAGTGATGAACTAACCGGAACACTTGCCACTCGCCGCCACCCGCACACGCACAAGAACTCTCATACCGGCGTTAAACCTCTCTGGGTAATTCCGCACGTCACGAATGCCCCACATGACTCGGTTCCGTGTCCAGAGGTTTCTCTACCAGAGGAGGCAGTCTGCGAGCTTCTGGAAGGCATTGATCGCAGCCAGATGCAAAACGTCAATCACAGGCACGCCATATATCCCCTCCCCCCCATCTAACACGTAAACCAATCACAGGCACGCCATATCTCACTAGCCCTGCACCCAACACGTCATCCAACCACATGCACGCCATATCTCCCCTGCCCGCATCCTGCACGTCATCCAATGACATGCACACTATATCTCCCCTCCCCGCAACGTGCTCGTCATCCAATCACATGCACGCCAAATCTCCCTTCCCCACACCATGCACGTCATCCAACCACAGGCACGCCATATCTCCCCTCCCCGCACCCTGCACATCATCCAACCACATGCATGCCATATCTCCCTTCCCCCTAACCTACACGTCATCCAACCACAGGCACGCCATATCTCCCTTCCCCGCAACGTGCACGTCATCCAATGACATGCACACTATATCTCCCCTCCCCGCAATTTGCACGTCATCCAACCACAGGCACGCCATATCTCCCCTCCCCGCACCCTGCACATCATCCAACCACATGCACGCCATATCTCCCTTCCCCCTAACCTACACGTCATCCAACCACAGGCACGCCATATCTCCCTTCCCCGCAACGTGCACGTCATCCAATGACATGCACACTATATCTCCCCTCCCCGCAATTTGCACGTCATCCAACCACAGGCACGCCATATCTCCCCTCCCCGCACCCTGCACGTCATCCAACCACATGAACGCCATATCTCTCCTCCCCGCACCCTGCACATCATCCAACCACATGCACGCCATATCTCCCCTGCCCGCATCCTGCACGTCATCCAATGACATGCACACTATATCTCCCCTCCCCGCAACATGCACGTCATCCAAACAAATGCACGCCATATCTCCCCTCCGCGCATCCTGCACGTCATCCAGCCACAGGCACGCCATATCTCCCCTCCCCGCACACAACACGTCATCCAATCACAGACATGCATTTTCTCCCCCCTCCCCGCAACCTGCACGTCATCCAACAACATGCACGCCATATCTCCCCTCCGCGCATCATGCACGTCATCCAACCACAGGCACGCCATATCTCCCCTCCCCGCACCCTGCACGTCATCCAACCACAGGCACGCCATATCTCCCCTCCCCGCAACGTGCACGTCATCCAATGACATGCACACTATATCTCCCCTCCCCGCAACGTGCACGTCATCCAACCACAGGCACGCTATATCTCCCCTCCTCGCGCCCTGCACGTCATCCAACCACAGGCACGCCATATCTCCCCTCCCCGCACCCTGCACATCATCCAATCACATGCACGCCATATCTCTCCTCCCCTCACCCTGCACGTCATCCAATCACATGCACGCCATATCTCCCTTCCCCGCACCATGCACGTCATCCAACTTCATGCACGCCATATCTCCCCTCCCCGCACCCTGCACATCATCCAATCACAGGCACGCCATATATCCCCTCCCTGCACCCTGCACGTCCTCAAACCATTGACTCGTGCCATGTGGAGGCATGGGTCACGCGGGCTGCTGGTTGGCTGCAGGTGACAAGGAGTGTGTCGGACGACTGACGGCTGGACCGCAACTATGCAAGCTGTTTTTGAATAACATGTCGAAATTGAAAACCACACAGCATCTATGTACTAATATAAACAAAAAAAAAATTCTAGTACAGATGTTTAGGAAATGCATATATTATTTTGAAAATTTAATTTAAATTAGGCATACGAACGCAGGGAGTCCGCAGCTACACGTACCTGCGTGCACCACAAGTTGCATATCACGAAGGTGAGCGGAACTAGCATTGTCGTCTATATGCGAGAATACGTTTCCATCGTATGATTCCTGTGTAGTGCGTGTTGTATTCCTGTTAGACAGTGCACATTCAGAGTTCGAACATCACACGAGTATTTATCGAAAATCACTGATCTAGCATTTTTTCAAGGCATTTCTTTTCAAGTTAGAGAAACTGATTAGTAAGTCGTCTTGATAAACCCCTTACAACTTGCTGTTACAAAATTAAAAGCAAACATAGGGTAGCTACCTCCATTTCAAAATGGACTTTATTTTCAGAGGTGCAACGTCTCCGCCATGCAACAATTTATATGTTGTCAGCACTCAACGAAGTACAAATTCAAATTTATACATTATCCACTGCATAACAGTACTAGAAATATGGTGACTTTGAGCCAGGATCGCGGGGCGTCGCAGCTAGGAACTGTTCATGATCTGTCACTCCGGTAGGCCGCCGGCCATATTTTCCGCTATCTTATCAACAAAATCTCTTGTTTTACCCAAATCATCACTTCAGAAATTAATTATTTTACATAAAAATCACTTTTTTCACTATCAATTTCCAAAAAAATGGAAAACTGTCCCGCGCGAGTTCTCAAATTATTCTCTTAATCCTTGGAGCAGTAAAAGTTGTTTCAAGACTCCGAGTTAGGTCCAGTAACTCTGGGTGGATCAGCGGACATAGCCCCGTCCCCCTACCAAATCCGTGCTCGTGTCCTTGACCCTCGTGACCTTGACCTTAAGAATTCCAAAAAAATTACGTACATTTTCAAAAAAATTACAATGTTAAAACAAATGTAAAAGAAATTATTTAAGATATTTTTGTAATTTATAAAAAATAATATATACATTTATTTAAAAAAACTTACATTTCCAGAAGTCCTCCCAGCACCACGTCTGGCAGACGACGGACCCCCGACCCCCAACAATGTTTCTCTATGTCTTAACATTCCCCTCCTCCGACCCATCTGCTACATTATTCGATCGTCTGCACTCCTGTCATATTTGTTTCTTCGTTTGCCATTTGTTTTCATTTTCAACACTGCTGCTAGTATATTAATCAATTTCGCCGCCAGGTGAGCTGCTGATTTAGCAACTAAGTGGCAGCCATATTTTTTTATGTTTTTAAAGTATAGGCGGCGATGTCAGGGCCCTCTATATTGGATTCTATTTTAAATACCTAGGTGGCACTAATTTGTCGATTTCGCTGCCTGCTATCGACCTATACTGAATAGCGACAAGATCCATACCCGCAAAGTACGTAAATTGACATATTTAATTTTTATGTATTTTCAACATAATTATTTTTTTAAATTAAATTTTTTAATTTAAAATATTTTTTATATAGAACAGAGGTTTTAAAATAAATAAAACACATCATATTATAAAAAAATATTTTATTCGGTAATTTAGAATACGAGAAAACGGAATTTAAAAAAAAGATATATATATACAGATATCTTAATTGCAATCTTCAGTCTTCACCGCTCGATGTCCGCGTCGGCGACCCAGTAATTGTAGCGGGCAAGGAAACCCCACCACTTAACATACAATCGTCCATTGCATATGTTATTACAGCACTTTATCTACCAAATACACATCTGAAAACTTTGTAGGCAGGATCTACTCTGCATAGAAACCACCATGGATGGGAAGATTATTCAAATCCTCGAGAAAGTAGGTCCTCGGAGCATAGTTGCGTATACGTCGCACACGAAAGAGTTCGGGCTCCAATTCGCTGTAAATCCTTTCTCGAAGAGATGCCTTTCTGTTTGGAGATGCGTACCAGGTCGCCAACCTTGGCTTTAGGCTTGCGTGGGCCCCTCCTCTTTAGAACAGTGTGCACGGTCTGAAGCAAGGAGTTGTCTTTTACATCTTCAGGCGTTATGCGTTGGGTGAATGAATGGTAGAATTGTACTCGTGAACGTGGTTTGGGAGTATATCCAACCACTTGTAGTTGCCATTCGCAGCGAAATACCTCCACATCTTGCCCTTCAGAGTCCTGTTGAACTTCTCGACGATAGATGCTATGAGATTGCAGTACGTGGAATAATTATTTATGTTATGTTTCTTCATCAGGGACTTGAACTTAGCATTGTAGAATTCCTTGCCCTGGTCGGTTTGCGGATCAGTTGTGATGCGTCCTTCGTGCAATACGTCATCATGGCCTCGGTGACATTGTGTGCATTCTTCGACTTGACAGGCCTGGTCCAGGCGAATTTGCTTTATACATCCATAACGGTCAACATGTATTTGTAGACCTTGTTGACCCAAGCATACGATATCATCTCGACGAAGTCGGCTTGAAACAGGATGTTCATCCCACATATCACACACGATTTTGCGGCGACGATAGTTGCGTCTCGCAGATGCGTGCACTTCATTGGCGATTCCCAAACGACTCGTCGTATGTAACCTCCCTCCTTCAGTTCTTCGATTATTGAAATTATCTCGTTAGTGTGGGGCTAATTCCCAACCCTTTGCGAAGCGATCAGTTCTCTTAGCCTATCGACGAGTTCGTTCGTATCGTCTCATAATATGTAGCCGATGTTCTTGTCATCGTTGATCTTCTTCAGACCTTTGCCGCTTTTCAATGCTATGTCACTGAAGAGGTCTGCGAGAATGATGATCTTTTCGTGATTTTCTTCCTTATAAACACCTTTCTCGGGATTGTTATCTTGGCAAAGTGCATGCGTGAGTTCCAGCAACGTCTTGTATTCCAGCAGGCCGGATTGTGTAAACTCCATGCGCTCCTTGCGAAATAGAAGTTCGTAAAGCCCGGGGGTTCCACGTGTCTTGTAATCGCCTACTTGGATGATCCAATCTGGTAGAAACTCTGTTTCTTCAGCATCGAAGTTCCATTATCATTATGCCTGTATACATCTTACGTCGTATCATTATTGCGAGATGTGTACGATCAGAGCATTGGGTCGAGGGCTCTTTTACCTACCTTTTCCTTGTGCGGCTATGTTAAGTAGCCTACTGGAAGTTTCATACCTAAAAATGATTGCGAAACCTTCGCATTAGCCCTTTTCCACTTTAAGATTTAGTAGTCCAAATTTGTTTTTGTTTCATTAGTTGTTTACGTTTTTAAGCGTATCTCAGTAAATAAATATCTAGGGAATACAACTGTTTGCTAGAAAAGGTAAAAATGAATTATCTTAATCCGTTTGAGTTAGGTTTTTTTTAACTCTTTCAGGCATATATACACAAATGTAATTATAGGCATAGCAACGAACGAATTTTATTTTTAGACTGTCATATGTCATACGCACTGTCATATGTCGGGTCCAATAATAATACATTTGTGTTCGACGTTATTGGCAGAAGCTGTAAATGTGTCTTAGCGGAGAAAAAAACTTTTACAAACTAAAATATGCGTATTCTTGTTGCATTAAGGTAGTGTTAATCTTTGTAATGTGTATAACTGCTAACACATACCAATTTGTTGAAACTCGGCGTCCAAATTGGCTCGTGCCACAAATAAAATTAACTCTTGATACACCATTAGCGGTGTACTCGATTTATATAATCGACATATATATATATATATTTTTGTTTACAAACGAAATTGCTTATAGTTTTCCTCCACTTAACGCGGGCATGCGCTTTACGAATATTCATTTTATTGGGCCACGACTTGTGATGCACATCCCGCCAATTACAAGCAGAGTGCTGATCGGCTGCCGACCCGAGATTATAGTTGAAGAGGTTCACCAGCACAGCACTGCTCTCCACGGCACTGCACACCAACAGTGATGTCATTGTCACGTGGGTCAAACGAATTCCAGAATAACACCGGCACTGCACTGCACATGATCGGCTCATTGTAGCAGGTCCGTAACTCAACATTGGCCACAATTACTATGCTTTACAACGTTTGTTACTTGCCGACTCTGTACCGATGCAATGCCGAGTGATAAATATCCCATTCCAATGTTATTTTCTAAGCAGAATATCTCATTGCACTTTGTTCACGTAATTGACACTTCAAGTGGCGCTGACGTAATATTGCGCTGCCGAGAGCCTTAATGAAGGCTGCCCACGAGTTAATGTTTCTTTGCTCGTGTCTTAGAACAAAGCGGATTTCATAACTTTACTGAGAACTGTGCACAACTCAGTTAATTCAGGTGACGTAATGTTACGTGGGCAGCACTCGAACTGCTTGGGGAGTACAGTGCGCAGTATGCACTCCGTGTTCTAACATTGTGGACTGCTTTTCTGCCAACACGAGTATCAACACGACGTTGATAATAGTTGAAGTTAGACCACTGGTTACGTAAACAAGTATTTTGAGATGTTTGTATAATATACTTCCTTTAACCAATTTGTATTATTGCAAGTCGATTACATTAAACTTGGTAAAGTACTTTATTCGTATGAAAATGCACATCTTTGGAAAATTAACATATAAAAATAGACCCCGAAAGTAGTATGATTTGGAAGGTCTGGGAACAAGAATCCAGGGTCCGGTGCAGCAGTGCCGACCCCCGCCATCTAGTATTACATCGTCGCTGCAATCTTGTTCCCCGCCATCTTGTTTCCACCATCATCTTGTATTACATCTTCACTGCAATTTTGTATTACATTATCACCACCATTTTGTACTATCTTATCATCGCCATTTTGTTGCTGCCACCATCTTTTTCCACCACCACCCCTTATTACATCATTGCTGCCATCTTGTTTTCTGATAATTCACCTTTTTTCATGCTCTATAATTCCACTATAATGTCTGCCCTCTTGAATTTAATTTTATTAGTCACCGGCATTTCGCATCATGTCTATCATTCCATTCATACTTTCTCATGCTCTATCATTCCATGCCAACCATCTTGGAATTCATTTTTAATCACCTATCTTTCATGCTCTATCATTCCATGCCTCCTATCTTGAATTTATCTTTTAGTCACCTTCATTTCACCTCATGCTCTTTCATTCCTTTTCACCTTAGTCACCTTTTTTCATGCTCTATCGTTTCACATTGTTGCTCAATTACTCATCATGTTGCCTGTTCCACGCATATAACATCAGCATCCATTAATTTTCAGAAATATCCAGGTATTAAAGTTATGCTCTGTTATTCCACCTCAGTCATCTACTATTTAATCGGTCCCCTCAAACTATCATCTTGTTTCCCAATTACTCACATTTGTACAAACACTGTGAATGAGTTTCTAGAAGAGACGGAACAAAAGTTGTAAAAAATATAATTTCTACATGAGTGGTTAAGTCCTACAGTGAGGTTGGGTTATGTGATGGTTTGTTTGATGAGTGGAATGTAAGTGATGTAATCTAATATGGCAGTCGAACAGATGTGAGTAATTGGGAAACAATATGGTAGTTTGAGGGGACTGAGTAAATAGTAGATGACTAAGGTGGTATGACAGAGCATGACTAACACCTGGAAAATTATAAAAATTAAAATATGCTGATGGCATATGGATGGAGCAGGCAACAGGATGAGTAATTGGGAAACAATGTGAAATGATAGAGCATGAAAGAAAGGTGACTAAGGTAAAAAGGAATAAAAGAGCATGAGGTGAAATGAAGGTGACTAAAAATGAAATCCAAGATGGCAGGTATGGAATGATAGAGCATGAAAGAAAAGTGACTTAACATGAAATTCAAGATGGCGGGCATGGAATGACAGAGTACGAGAAAGTAGGAATGGAATGACAGAGCATGATGTAAAATTAAGGTGACTAAAAATGTAAAAAGATGGCGGTGATAATGCAATCCAAAATGGTGAAATAATCCAAGATAGTGGCGATGACGTAATCAAAAATGGTGATGTAATGCAAGATGACGGTGGAGACAAGATGGCGGCGAAGATGTAATACAATATGTCGGTGGTCGGCACCACAGAACCAAACCCTGTACCCTCGTTCCTTAACCTATCAAACCATACTACTCCCGAATTAAAATTTCCGCACATGCTAGATTTCTATACCTTACTGACGTTCTAGCAGTTTTTTTCTTATTGGCTTTGTATCTTGGTTGGAAGACATTATTCCTACTCGCCCGGCCAATCAGAATGAGGTAATTCCAGTACTGTGATTCGCGCGCAGACGCCTAATACGCGTAATACGGATATAATACAATCACGAAAGTGTGTCTGCACTAGAGTGTTGTGAAATAAAACTGGTCATGGATTATTTTTGCGTAAATCGGGTGTCCCTAGATATAAACAAAGGCGTTCATCAATGTTCATGTGACGTTGACAGTTGTGCAACGAAGGTAAAAGTTAGGTACATGCGCAGAAGACGTTGTAAATCGGTGTAGTTCATCTTTAGTCAATGCTAGGGTTGCGGTGTCACAGTGGCTGCTTGGCGTACATCAGCAGCTCGGCGTATCTGCATGCGGGCAGGTAGGTAGGCAGGTAAGGAGCGGCAGACGTAGACTGTGACGGCGCCAGTAGACGCCATGTAAGGCGCTGGCGCCAGCTGCCCGCAGAACGTGGGCTAGCGGCCCGCAGCCCTGCTTACCTGCTGGCCGACTGAAGTCTCTTCGCCACCTTGTCACACTTTCCCAATCAAACCTCTGATCAAAAATCACCCCCTTGCCACCATACCGGTGGGAAACAGCTACACTTTCCGGTTTTATTTCTTTTCTTTTATTACCGTTCTTTATTTTGTTAGTTTGCTTGTTCCTTTCCTTACCCAGTTACTGGACAGCTTTCTGTGATTTATTTGATGGCTTTAATTTTTAAGTTCCCTTTCTGTTACACTACGTTCTGTTTTTGTTACTCTTTTCATGTGTATTTGCTTATTTCACCTTCGTTCAATTTTGGGGTTTTTATTATTATCCCCGGCTGCATATTTACTTCGTTTTTGTCTTTTTCACTTTCACTAAATGATGTATCCAAACTCCATTTGATAGAAGAGTGTATATTATACGCTGGCATGTTAATTCTGTTTACTGTTCTTAATTGCATTCCTTTTTTTTTCCTGCTCTTGTACTTGTTCACTTGTTCAATAAAAACGCTATGTCAATCACTCAATCAATCCATCAATCACCCCCATGTATGACATGTTTTATTGTTTCCTTTATATGTCACTTATCACAAGCCATTTTATTCTTCTGTCAACCCGTTCGGCTACACATTATCACTTCTGAGGTATGGGTACAGAGTTGATACGTACATAGACGAAATAGCGTGGCGGCTCCTTTGATGTCGGCGTATACGTTCTCTGATTGGCGGCGCGAATATCTAGGAACGTGCCTTGTGTCTGACTGGCTACAGCGTGTTGCGGAAGGTATCGTACTGGCTGAGCTGCCGGTTGTCAAGTAAGTTACCAGGCGCTGATTGGATAACGGCGTTCCGACGTGTTGCTGGCCAGTGGCGCCATGTTGCTGGCGTGTGAGGCTGGAGTTCGAGGTATAAATATAAATAGGGGTAGTGATATTTAGTGAAAAGATTTCGAGACAAGATACAGTCCAAAGCACTGTAGGGTCGTCCAGCTTCTTTGATTGGCTAAAAAAAGTTCTGGCCCGTGTTAACCGTTTACGCACGAATCACGAAAGTTCAGTGTCGGAGTTACTTAGTCCTGAGTGGCTCTATCAAAGACGGACACGGCACCAGCAGCCAATGGAGGTATAACAACAGCTGAGGTGTGTATATAGCATTGAAGTCTACTGTGTGCTCTGATTTTTAAGTGAAGTCACTGGCCCTAGGTATAAGTATAATTGTAAGTACTCTGTGGCACGTGGTTCATTATTTGCCGGCTTCCAGCCAATTTAATGTCGTATTCCAATCTTGTAATCAAATGTTCTTCTATGATTAACATGATTTACATTATATCTTGTTCATTTCCGTAGTGATATAATAATGTAGTGTTTTGTTCAAGAAACTGAGTAAGTGAGTGAGTGAATAGATTTGGGTATCTCTTAACAGCGAGGTCTTGAGAGCCGATGAGGATGATTGAGGTGAGTATGGAGCAGTGCTGGAATGAAATGGTGGGGGAAAAGGAAGATCCCGAGAAACTCGCTGATCATCGGCATCATCCGGCACGATTCCCACGTGCGGAAATCCGGGAGTGACCCGGCCGGGGATTGGTGGGAGGCGAGTAGGCTAACCGCTCAACAAGGTGTTGATTCCTCAGTGCAAGCATTGCCATCACGTAATTTCTTGGTGTAGGTACGCTGTACTTGTGTTAAGCATTTTTCTCGTAGCCAGCATACAACATGCTGTGGGCTCCATTGTATTGACATTAAGAGCATGCATCACATGCCAGTCAAATCAGAGATACAGTCTGTCAGGACTCTGAGGATAATGCAGGCATTATTGCACGTTGATCATTTCTGATCTAACAGTAAAGGAGGTATAGTGTTAATGAAGGGTTATAATGTTCAACGTTGTTGGGAAATTAATCGATAATTCTATAAAAGTGCATTGAAAATTCAGTTTTCCGATAATTTTGAAATGGCTTTAATGATAATCACTGTGTACAAATCTCCCTTCCGTTCTAATGTGACCAACCTTCCGTTACTAACAAGAAACTTTGTCTCTTTGTCCTCCATCGCCCCCGCGGGAAATTTCGAGTAATCATTCGAGAACGAGCGCACTGCACACAATTGTAGCATGTTGCAGGCGCACAGAAATGTTGTAAGCTGATGACTAAGCGACTTAACGCTTGTTATCGTAAACTGGAGTGCTATACTGATATTGTTCTACCCTTTTTACTCTCATTTACGGCGCGAGCGCGCGCACACACAAACGCAGATGTTATACGGAAGCTGAGTTAGGCCTGCTGTGATGCACGCTATTAACTATTCATGTCAAAGGGGCGTAGAGAATTCCACAAATTAGATAAGCCACAAAGAAGACTCACCGTACTGCGGGCTCAGATGTCTTGCCGTGTACAGCACCGGCAAAAACTTTAATTCATTTGCAATGTGTCCACGGTCCTAAACACGGCGATTGAACGGACCGAAATACTAGTATATTTTTTGTTGTTTAATTAGAACTTTGCTTATATTTGATTTACACGCCTCAAAAAAAAAGTTTTTCATCTGCGGTGTTTCTGAGCTATTAAAAAAAAATACTGGACTGTCCATGGCCTAGGCGAAAGAATGGTATGAACATACACAATGGCTGTACAGAACACCACGCCAGACATGACAAATGTCTTTTATGTGATGCGCCTGGCTATCCCAACTAACGTCCAAAGTTTGTAACCAATTGCAGGCGGTGCAGAACTTTTTTTGAGGTGGGTTTAAATTATAGCATTTATTTTATAATCAACGTGAGTAAAACAGGGAGAAAATTGCAGTGGCGTGGGGTGAAGTGTTGAAAGGTTAAGCTGGTGTTAGCTCTCTGCTCTACCCTGTTGTTTGTGCTAGTCTACACTTCCACCACTAAAACGTAGTTCGCCGGCTGACGCCACAGGACGTGTGTAATTGGTCCCTTGCCTGCTCGCTGTGAATGGTCGAAATACATTCAGTTCCCCTAGGCTCCACAGTGGTCACTGGTTCCTGCTGCGTGCACCGAGAATGCACGGCACTGAGCAAGCACCAGTTTGCCTTGCAACAGTTCACCACACACCACTGGAAAATATATATGTTGGTAATGCCTATAGTCGCGCTGGCCTTAGCACGGACTTGGCTCCGCCTACCCTAGTGAAAAAGAGAGAGAGAGAGACAGAACGACTTACAAAGCACCAACCACAGGTAGCTGGCAGGCGGGCTGATGAATCTGCAGGTACTCCCTCCCCCACTACTTTACAACCTGCGTCCAAATGTATCCTTTCTCGGGGAGAAGTGGCCCGACATTGGCAGAGCTCCCAAGTCCTAAGTGACGGTGGCACTACCATAGCAAGAAATAGTTCTCAAGCAGAATATTATTAAAATGTGTGCTTGCTCACAAATACGGAGCGTTGACATTAGATGTAATTTTTTTAACTAAATTAAGCTTTGTTTGCATGAGGCGGAGGGATAGTCTGAAAGTAANAGAGAGAGAGAGAGAGACAGAACGACTTACAAAGCACCAACCACAGGTAGCTGGCAGGCGGGCAGATGAATCTGCAGGTACTCCCTCCCCCACTGCTTTACAACCTGCGTCCAAATGTATCCTTTCTCGGGGAGAAGTGGCCCGACATTGGCAGAGCTCCCAAGTCCTAAGTGACGGTGGCACTACCATAGCAAGAAATAGTTCTCAAGCAGAATATTATTAAAATGTGTGCTTGCTCACAAATACGGAGCGTTGACATTAGATGTAATTTTTTTAACTAAATTAAGCTTTGTTTGCATGAGGCGGAGGGATAGTCTGAAAGTAAAACGTTTGCAGAGCTTCAGAAAAGTTGAAAGTAACTATTATAATAGTTACTATTAATGTACTATTCGCTCGTCTATTCTGACTGACACCAGACATTAAAGAAAAGAGCCTCCCGGCTATGAAATGCGTGTACTATNTTAACTAAATTAAGCTTTGTTTGCATGAGGCGGAGGGATAGTCTGAAAGTAAAACGTTTGCAGAGCTTCAGAAAAGTTGAAAGTAACTGTTATAATAGTTACTATTAATGGACTATTCGCTCGTCTATTCTGACTGACACCAGACATTAAAGAAAAGAGCCTCTCGGCTATGAAATGCGTGTACTATATGTATAAACGTGGACATAGGAGCGGATCTAGACTTTTTGTTAAGGGAAAAAAGGGTGGGGGGGGGGTCATTGTCCCATTGTGTACGTGCAGGTCTAGAATTTAGATTCGTGGTATGGGAGAGGCGGGCACTGTTTTTTAATAATTTAAGGGAAAAAACATTAAATTATTGAAATAAAATTAGTATTTTAAACAATTTTGATATTATTTAATTTTTTTAACATTTAAGGGACAGTTTTATGTCAATGTAAGAGTTTTGGGGAGGAAGCGTATATCACCTGTGACACTCCCTCTCCCCTCCCCCTTTCCCTTCTACACCCTTCTGGACCCACCACTGATTGGACACTAATTATAATGGCGTCAAAAATTATTGAAATGATTCCATGTCTTTCGGATACTAAGTGTTCAGACGAATTTTTTCATTTGTAGCATATGTTACATTTTTGTGATGCGGCCTCAGTTGGATTGCAGTCCAACAAAAATATAAAAATGAGGCAAGTTAATTTTCAAAATTTAAATTAACGTGATTAAGATACTTTTAGTTTAAGATCTTGTGCCACAAAATGTTTAAAACATACCGCAAAAAATACGATTGGGTACCCCTTATAATAATTTTTGATGCCGCCAATACATCATTACAAAATTTCATGTAAAATTTTTTTTTCGTAGTTCGCTTAAAGTTTTATTTGAAATTGTATGATTATTTTTATGCTAAAACCCAAACCTTAATTGCAGCGAAGCAAGTGTCGCATTTCAAATAGATTGGTTTGAGGCATGTGATTCTAAGAAAGGTTTCTACCTAAAATCAAACCTTTGCATTTTATTAATTTTTCTGAATTTGCGTGGCCCTCGATTTACGGTCAAAACCCCTTTAATTGGTTTTTATAAACTAATTCACAATATTGTGAAATATTCTCAAGAACTAGAAACAAATTGGGAGTTTTGAATTCGCTTAGTGCGATGGTTAATTTGGCGGTCACTGAGGCCCGCTTCTTTTCAGTTTCAACACGTTACATAAGAAATGCAGTGAGTGAAGAGATTTTAGCAGCTCTTAACAACTTGGTCTTGAGAGCTGATGAAGGCGATTGAGGTTGAGTATGGAGCAGCGCCAGAAGAAAAAAAAAGGGGTGGTGGGGAAGATACCCGATAAAACCCGCCGACCAGCGGCATAGTCCGGCACGATTCCCACATGCAAAAATCCTGGAGTGACCTGGCCGGGGATTGAACCCGGTTTGCCTTGGTGTGAGGCGAGCAGGCTAACCACTCAATCATCATGGCCCCCAAGAAATGAAGTAAAAGCAAAATTTCGTCGACGTATTGTAAGAAGGTTTTAGGTCGATGATTCGATGATAGTGTTAATTTCTACATCAGGCCAGATTACAAATAATATGTATAAATAAGAAGTAAATCAGGACTGTCTGAAATGTTAAGTTGCAACACCTAGCAAGTAAGAGTGCAAATGGCGTGGTGGTTCTCTAGCTGTGCGGGTACCCATTGGACAAAATAATGTGAACACCATGCAATATAGTACATTTTGTTCCATGTTGGCAACGTAAACCAAATAACATAATCTGTACTACAGACTGCGACGAAAAGTCGGCGTGGATTGTTACCCCTTAAGAATCCAACCCACCTTTTTTTTCGCGTTTGATACCAAGAATAGAGGGAGTAATAAGGACCACACTGTTACGCCCATAAATTAAGCCTTCGCCGCTAAGCGCAGGGCCCTGAACTGGCGTGCAGTGCTCTCGTCGTGCTGCGTATACCAATGGGACTTTCAGCGGTGACCATTTTATTGTAGGGGTGAAATGTCTTTGAGAAGGGTTAATGCGCGGTCTTTGGACAGTTTTATATGTATACGACACTATATTTTAAGATTTAGTGCTTTGAAAAAACAGTTTTTAGCCGAAATTGTGTTTCTAATGTGTGTGTGTATGTGTGTGTGTGATATCTTGAAAACACTCAAGTAGCCTCTTCTGGAGTGTGTGTTCTATTTGTAGTTCAGCAAATTGGGCACACGTTTAATAGTTACGTGTGCGAGCGTGTATTTTAAACACACTGCCATGTAGTTCAAGCACTGTGTTATAGGCGGGACCCTTAATGTTTGAAGTCTATTGTGGGTGAAGCTCCTGTGCTCATCCCGTGGATAATAACTATGCACTTGGTTTTATGCGAACTGTCGACAGAATTTCTTAGCTTGCGCATTTGTTTGTAAATGGGAAAATGTTGTGCCTGTCAAAGCATTCGCAGATTAGAATCAAACTTAGCGTTCTCGTAACTTTGCCAAGTGAACTCATGTCTGCAGCAGCATCATCACCGCGGTGACCTAAAGGATACCGCGGTGGCGGTGCACTTCCAGGTCGGGGTGTAGAATCCCACCAGTGCGTGCTCGACGATTTTTTTAATTTTTATTTCGACTGGTCTTGCTGGAAGGACACCCTCGTCCTTGCCACTTGGCGTGGTTCCCTTCCTCGCGCTTGACGACTTCCAGTCTTTGCCATAGAGTGAGCGAGGGAGTGAAGAGATTTGGGCGACTTTTAACATCGACGTCTAGAGAGCCGGTGAGGATGAAGCGAGGTGAGTATGGAGCAGTGCCGGAATTGATGGGCGAGGGAAGCGGGAGATCCCCGAGAAAGCCCCCTGAAAACCGCCGTCGCCCGGCACGATTCCCACACCTGAAAGTACGGGGGTGACCCCACCGGAAATCAAACCCGGTTCGCCTCAAGCCTGATGGAAATTTTTTTCGGATTACTAGCACGTTTTATTCTAGCTTACAGGCTTGTCATGAGAAAGTATGATTCAAGCTTGTCTCAAGCATATTTTTCTTTCTATTTTTGCTGTGAGGGGTGCGATTTCACTAATTTTTTCTTATATATTGTGTTTTAGAACACTGATTTCAGTGAGGTACTCTTTAGCGTAATTAGGTAGGTAAGTATTAACGTCGTCTCGTTGACAGCGTGGCCATTAGAGTCGAAAGCGAAATTCGGTAATGCCTGAAGCGTAAGACCGTTCTATTTGCTCCATTCATTAAGAAAATCAGTGCATTTACTTATAGATGTGTACTGCATTACAATTAAAAAGTTTCAAATATAGACTTCCTCTCTTGACGGACACGCTAAACAATACATTATGTCGTGTTATTTTATTTCTTACTAACAAAGCGATAACTGCTTCCTGCTTTTAAGTTATTTTATTAATTTATATTTTATAATTGTCTGACCTCTTCTTTGCTCTTTTTTTCTGTGGTTTTTTCACACCCATGTTTTCGTACACTGACAACCTTATTTTCTCAATTCAGTTTTGAGAGATACCACAGTTTAAGTAGTGGATGACATTTCCAAATTAAGATAATGCGTTTGCAGGATGAATTCGCCGTGGTTTATCATTGCCTTCTGGAACTAAGAGAAAGCATTTTCGTCATTTGGAAAACCCTTTCACTGAGCCGGGAGTCGAACCCGCGACTTCTTTTATGTAGTAATTACGCGTCCTGATAACGAGGCGTCGAGTTCCCAAGCAGTGCAGCGGTGCAACTCTGCAACAGCACCACCTGCACGGCGGCATGTGCAGTCCTGCGTGAAGCTCCCCGCGCCGTGATTGGCCCGCGGCCAAGTGACGTCACTGGGCTGCCAGCCCCACCCTCTCCAGACTCCCGCACTCAGTCAGGGATTGCGCAGCGCGACCTTCTTTTCTCGCGGCTAGAGACGAGTCGTTATAGATAGAGACCAGAAAAATTCGCGAGTTCAATGACCTGCAGGCTAGACTCTCCAGTCTCATGTACAAATATGCCGATATCAACCGCATATTGGTTGCTTGCTGTCACAGTAGAAGGCGACGGTTGGGCCAGTCTTCTCCAGGAGGTGTCAAACACCGTGTGGATCATTTGCTGAAGTTTTATGAACATACGTGTTTCGAATTCTAGCTTGTCCCGAAATGAATTCGCGAATTTTTCAGGTCTCTAGTTATAAATGTTTTCCCGTACTTGTTCCGCACTAATACTGACACAAAATGGTTTCCGATACGAAGCATAGAGGGGCCGCGGTGGTTGAGAGGTCAGTCTGCTCGTCTCCCATCAAGGCAAACCGGGTTCAATCCCGGACCGGGTCACACCCGGATTTTTGCATGTGGGAATCGTGCCGGACGATGCCACTGTCAGCAGATTTTCTCGGGGATCTCCAGTTTCCCCCGCCCTTACACTCCGGCGTTGCTCAATACTCACCTCGCTTCACTCTCATCGGCTCTCAAGACCTTAATGTTAAGAGCCACCCAAATCACTCACTCACTTAAGCACAAGGAGAAGTCAACTTACAACTACGTGGAAAATGTACACGTCATAACTAACTGGTTTAATAAAATTAAACAGTCTCAGGATTCATTTTTTATTTAGTAACCAGTTTGTCAATCAGGAGGGCGGGGAAGGTTTGAAGACTGCCGAACTAACTGTAACATACGTACATATAAAAACGCGTTAGCTGCAATGCGGACTCGGGAATTTCTGGCTCTAGTGCTACCTCACGCGCAGTAGCGGAAGCGCTTTGCAAGTAAGAGACCAGGAAATTTCACGGATTCATTAGGCGACAAGTAAGACTCTGCAATCCTTCGTGTACTTGAGTCTCAGTTTTCTATTGGCCGATGCTCCAATTTTACCACAGAAGAGGTGGCACGTGATTCGGACCTTGTTTCCTTGCAGGTAAGTTATTTACTCTAATTCGATAAAGGCGTATCTTACAAACTGCGTTCCATTTGAAATAGGAAGTCAAATGCACATGCGTTTGGAGTCTAGCTTGTCCTCAAACGAATACGCAAAATTTCCGGGTCTATAGTTATTACTAGGGCCACTGACTTTTCGCGAAAAAATCCGAGCACACAGTAGACTTCAATACTGTATACACACCTCGGCTGCTGTCTTACATCCATTGCTTGCTGCTGTAGTTTCCTCATATGGCCCAGCCACTCAGGATTCAGTCATTCCGACACTGAAACTTCGTGATTCGTGCGCCAACAGTTAACACTGACCAGGACATGTTTCAGCCAATCAAAAACTCTGGACAACCTCACAGTACTTTTAATTGTATCTTGTCTCGAAATCTTTTCGCGAAATATCACTGCCCCTAGTTGTTACAGATACTTCGTAAAATTCATGGCCCCAATTTTCCTGACTTGAAATCTGGCAACCCTGACGGGATTGCGGCGTCATCCAGCAACATTTGTGTCGCAATCCGGTGTGACGAACAGTCTGCCACGAAGATTCTGTCGACAAGTAAAGTTTGCCATCTAAAAAAAATATGAACCCGTATTGTTGTTTTCGTGTTGATATTCTGAGCAAAATGAGTTTAAAATAACTACAAAAATGTGTGTGAGATTGTTGTTACCATTGTTTGTTTTTATTTTTGGTTATACTGTAAATTCCACAAACATCAAAACCAAGGAGAAAAATCTGTGAATTTTTAGTTGTAAAAAATTTTGCCCTATAAATGTTTGTTAATTTTTACTACAGCGGTTAAGTTGAACTATTATCCTTCAGTTATCTCTGTGAACTGTATCACAGCACGTTTTTGAGAGTTAACAAACATAAATTTCTCAGTGTGTGTTAGTTAAATTGATGCAGATTTTAAATATGTTTAATATTTAGGGTTGTATAGTCTTTAGGTATTTATTTATATATATATAAAATATATATCTTATTAATTGCACGCTGCTTCGGCAACTGTGCCATACTTCTATGATCTCAAACAAATGGCAGAAAGGAAAATACGTAACAGCAGTGATACAAAACCCTTTTGAAAATAGTCACAAGCAATAATTTTATGTTGAGGCAATAAGAGGCGACCGTTTGTGACACCGTAGAACAGTAGTTTTAAATGCGGTGCAAGAAAATGTTCGAGAGCGAGTGAGTGAGTCTTAACATCGAGGTCTTGAGAGACGAAGAAGGCCAAGCGAGGTGAGTGTGGAGCAGCGCCGGAATGCAAGGGCTGGGCAAAGGGGAAATCCCCGAAAAAAAAAAAAAAAAACCCCGCCGACCAGCGGCATCTTCCGGCACGATTCTCACTTGCGAAAAATTCGGGAGTGACCCGGCCTGGGATTGGACCCGGTTTGCCTTGGTAGGTATTCACTGTGAAGTAATCCAGCGTTGAGTAGGAAGTGTGGAAGACGTAGGTGTATAGTGGATGCCAGCAACAGCCGCCGGCAGCGAATGGCAAGGGAGGACTTCTGCTGGCAGCCCCCCCCCC
>NQII01000125.1:1018138-1127376 GCA_002778355.1 Clitarchus hookeri | reverse complement strand
ACTGCGGAGTAACAGACCCATGCCGATGAGCCCCCTGGCTGTCCCCGAGTGACGGCCCTGCCCGCCCGCGCATGCGCGATGAGCCTCGGCAGCTTGCGCCGGCGACTCGCCAACAACGGGCAGGCTGGCGGCCGGCGAGACATAACTGCGTGCCTCGCGACATCGATTACACGCGTCGCGCACAGAATACGCCACCGTCGCTATTGTCCGCGCCCTCAAGGTCACGCCGAGACGTGGTCACCGCCCCTCCAACACCCCTTGATACCCCTCCCACCCTCACGCCTTGTTAGATATGCGACCACGTGCATGCCTGCATTATTGTCTTGCGTCATTTCAACAGCAGTGGAACCCCCGTCTCCACTTTTCCGATTACTAATAAGTGAGTCAGATTTGATAATTTTGCGGCTCTTAACATCGAGGTCTTGAGAGCTGATGATGGTGAAGCGAGGGGAGTATGGAACAGTACCAGAATGAAAGGGGCGGGGGAACCGGGAGATCACCGAGAAAATCCGCCGACCAGCACTTTCGTCGGGTACGATTTCCACGTGCGAAAATCCGGGAGCGACCTCGCCGGGAATTGAACCCAGTTCGTCCAGGTGGAAGTGAGTGAGTGAGTCAAAAGATTTGGGTGGCTGTTAACAACGAGGTCTTGAGAGCCATGAGGGTGAAGTGAGGTGAGTATGGAGCAGCGCCAGAATGAAAGGGCGGGGGAAACGGGAGATCCCGAGAAAACTCGTTGACCAGCGGCACCGTCCGGCACGATTCCCACTTGCGAAAATCCGGAGTGAACCGACCGAGGATTGAGCCTGGTTCGCCTTGGTGGGAGGCGAGTAGTCTAACCACTATACCACTGCGGCCCCTAGTATTCGAATTGCTGCGAAGACAACCTGGGCAGTTATGGCAACTTGTAGTAAGGTGTTGTCTTGTTGGAATGTGGTTCCAAGTGACACATTTCGTGGTCCACTTCCTGGATTTTGTTTCTTCCCGTTCTTCTCAGTCCACTGCTTCCACGCTCGCATCAGTGTCGTGTCATTATGCCCTGCAAGAGTAGCAATTTCTGAAGTATGAATATCCTCCTTCGCACATGGAGATCATTCGGTCCTGTTCAAGCTACGTAACGTTTTTAAAATGTGCCCTTTCAAGTCGACAAACCATACAGATTACAGCTCACTGACGATATGTAAGTGTACACTTGTCTGAATCCGCTGGTCCTCTGTTATATTCATGTACACTCACATTAGTTCAAAGGGTGCTGATGCGTAGAAGCATGCGCAATCGTTCTCAAATTGTAATAGTTTACATATCATACCCTGCTTCCCATCTCTTGTGAATTAAATTTGCATGTTTCCTTCGTGGTATTGCTTTTCTCACCCATAATACTATCACTTGTAATGTACTTCAAGTTACCATGCCAATGAGAAATACTCGACTATTGTATGTATGCATCCTCTTGCCGCTAAATTGATGTTCGTGCTATTTGTTCTCCTCTGAAAGGCCCATGGTTGACTCTGTGCTGCTGAGACACTTTCAACGTGGCATGAGAAAAGTCTTCCTGCTAAAGCAATGAGCACGCAGTTGGGTTTTAGAAACAATACATGGAAAATGAAATACTAAAAAAATGTATCAGATAATGAAAACTGGGAGTTTCCAGATGAAAAATGAGAATAAACTTTATTAAGGTACAACTAGTGAGCAACTGGTTAAGAGTGATTTGGGGAGGGTGGAGGGGAGGGATAATGTCCCTTCGGCCTATTTGTAGGAAAAAAACTCAGGTTGATGACCCGGCAAATATCAAGGATAACGAAACTGGAGAAATACATACGGAAAAAAGCACTAAAACTAATGCGGGAGTAGCAACTGAAGAAAGGAAACGAACATGGTTAAATATGACTCAGCGCAAAAACGGTACTTGAGACATAAGAACATGACTCCGAACGGAAGTACCGTTGACAAAATGGGCCGGGGGGTGGAAGTGGAGTGGAGGGGATCGAGTAAGGCAGTACAGGCCCCACATCTCCGCTTACTTAGCCTACACTGATGAAAGGAGTTGTAATTTAGTGCATAAAAATAGTAGTAGTAGTTGTTAGTGACATTTTAGAAGTCATAGTTTATATAGTTAGAATCCCCTTGATGTGTGGGGAACGGTGGTGGATGGCAGACAAACCGCGCCACTTCCATACTCCTGGAACCAAGGGCGACCACTGAAGGGTAAGCATGGATAGAAATGACAAGCCACTTGCGTGGTGAAATGCATGTAATAAATGAAAAACAAGTAAAAAGAATGGGGTCCGACAACAGGGAGCCAGAGGCTAAAATAAAAATGTAGGGAACAGCGGTAAAAGCAAAGCATAACTTGTACCTCTGGATTTCCCAGAAATGGTACAGTTGTAGGGGTGGGAAGTCACACATGCGTGGTTCAACCTATGGCTGGCCATGTAAAAAAAATCAGATAATAAGGTTAAAATTTGAAAGCATCTTAATATGTAATTTTTATTTACGCAGATAGAGACAGTACGAAAATTAAAGTCTGTTCACGGTAAACTGAGAATTTTTTTTAGTATCTGGCTAAGATCTACTTTTATGCTAATTGTATTTTATTCCACCATA
The DNA here is from genome assembly GCA_002778355.1 of Clitarchus hookeri. Classification (NCBI taxonomy): domain Eukaryota; kingdom Metazoa; phylum Arthropoda; class Insecta; order Phasmatodea; family Phasmatidae; genus Clitarchus; species Clitarchus hookeri. Next base: position 1,124,769 of record NQII01000125.1, on the reverse strand, counting down.
CAGTATTTAAAATTAACATTGCCAAGGGCCTGATCATTCAATTCATGCACCAGTCAAGAGGAACATTAAATTGTTAGAATTGTAAATGTTTTACAAATTTGCTAATCCTTACATATAAAATACATTTTAAAAACAATGTACAAAAAATATTTCAGTAGTTAGAAATGTTTACCTATAGGCTGTCCACGGTAAAGTGAGCAATTTTGAAGCCCTAGTTACTTTTTCCTTTCAGCAATTTATTATCCTTTAACAAGCTTTTTAAATAAATATTGCCATGTAAATGATAAACGCAATGCATATATTCCACCACACTCAGAAGTTTACGTTTAAGACTAAAATAAAATATATTTGTTAAGTATTATCCGAAATGGGAGGGCTTTCAAAAGTGCTCACTTTACCGTTAATAGCCTATATCAGTTTTAATTCAACGTTAAGACATGGAACTACTTTCTTTCCGTCGTCGCGTCACCAATTTTGCTGGGAGCATGCAAGTCAATGTGTCCGTTAAAGGGAGATACTAAATATCTGAATAATTTTGCGTAAACTAAACCGAAAGTTAAGGTATGAGCACAAGCTTATGTCGCAACGCCAAAGGCAAAATGGATCCTCATCGGCGGTTGGCACTCCAGGTTTGAAGAACATCTTGTCTAGTAGTCTACTTGGCGACTGGCCCGCTCATAGTTGCCGAGAACTGAAAGTCAAGGGCGGGGGCGACGTCCCTTAGTTGAACTTGTACTTACATTTTATTTATTAGTTATGAGATATCGTTTATAATTAGTTCGAATCAAAACAGAGAGAAAATAAGTGTGTTGGTAATGCCCTAGTAAGAAATAGTTCTCTTGCAAAATTTATTAAGCTGAGTGCGCTCAAATACAGTTTTGTTCCTCTACATTCTAGACTTAGTTAAGATTTGTTTCCATGAGGCGGAGGAATTTCCTGAAAGTAGAACGTGAGCAGGGCTTCAGAAATGTTGGAAGTAACTACGGGTGGACTATAAGACGTATGTTATGTGAGCTGTTTAGTCGTGCATATAGTGACCTGTTCTGTGTGATGCACGTGTGAAAAGTACGGATTCGGAACATTTGGCTTTGTGATACTTGTTTCGTTGGATTGGACTGGACACGTGAAATTTGAATGTCCCGCGCTTTTGGCATAGTAGCGCTCTCGGAACTACAGCGGCGCCACTTTGACTGCTGTTGGCTAGACTGCATTTCCTGTGCAGTTAGTTGTTGGTGGACCGTCATGGCGGTAAGTGGTGCAATCGAGCGCTAGTTCGGCCAATCGGCCATATTGCTTGTAATCGTTACGCATATTTAGGGGCAGTGATATTCCGCGAAAATATTTCGCGACGAGATACAGTCCAAACCACTGTAGGGTCGTCCAGCTTCTTTGATTGGCTAAAAAATGTTCTGGCACGTGTTAACCGTTTGCGCACGAATCACGAAGGTTCAGTGTCGGAGTTACTTAGTCCTGAGTGGCTTGGTCAAAGACGGACACGGCACCAGCAGCCAATGGAGGTATAACAAAAGCTGAGGTGTGTATACAGTATTAAAGTCTACTATGTGCTACGATTTTTACGCGAAAAGTCACTGGCCCTACGCATATTTAGGACCACTTGTTTTTCGCGAAAATATTTCAGGACGAGTTGGGTTCCAACGAACTTTAGTTCGGAACCTCGTTCGTGATTGGATAACTTGAAGTGTTACGGGTCTTATCTGTCCGCTCGCGAATCACGGATGGTCAGTAGCGGAGAAACTTAATTCTGATTGGCTCGCTCATGTAACAGACTCTCTTAACGTAAAGACAAGCGGCCGACAGTCAAGTGAGGACTGAACGTGCGCACATCGCGTAAATCTTTTCGCGAAAAAAACAGGTGGCCCTACGTAAGTTGTTTTGTTAACGCAGTCTTATCAAGATTCCAAGACGAGCTTTATTTCAAAACGCTGTAGGGTCGTTTACCTATCTTCTTTGGCTGCATTACTTTAAGACACGTGTTAACTGTCTGCACACGAACCACGTAGGAGCCGTGCCCATGTTGCCAAATTCCAACTGACCCAGTTAGACATGGAAACGCCTTCTCAAGCAGGCAGCAACCAATGGAAATAGGCAGGGACACCCAATTTCACGAAAATATTTCACGACCAGTTTTCCTTTATAACACTTTAGCTCAAATCCACTATCGTGATTGGGTGGTTTCCGTGTTACTCGTCTTAGTTGTAAGCCCGCGAATCAAAGACGCGCGGTATTAGAGTTACCTAATTCTCATTGGCCAGTTAAGTAGGAGAAGATATTCTCACAAAGATATGCCACCAATAATTAAAAGAAAACAGTTGGTATGCCCGTAGGGTATTGTGCGGAAATCTTTTCGCAAAATTCGGGTGTCCCTAGTAATAGATAGAGACCTGAAAAATTCGCGGATTAATTTTGGGACAAACTATAATTGGGAAACTCTTGCGTTTGTGTCATCTTTGCCATTGGTCCACGCGTTATTTGACACCTCCCGGAGAACCCTGGGCAAATAAGAAACATGCAACAAAATTCACGCCCAATCATCGCCCTCCACTGTAGCAGCAAGCAACGAATGGGCAGTTGATGCCTGCATTATTCTCCATAAGACCTTGGAGTATAGCCTGAAGGTCGTTGAACTCGCGACTTTTTCATGTCGCTAGCAACAGATAAACTGCTGTCGTGTGCTTACAGTCTTGATGTTTACCGTGTACTCATGTTATTTTCGCGGAAAATCTACATAGTCCATTCATTGTTACTTCCAACATTTCTGAAACTCTGCTCAAGTTCTACTTCAGCTATTTTTCCGTATCATGCAAACTTTAGTTAACAAAATCTAGAAAATTACACTAAAGGNGCTCAAGTTCTACTTCAGCTATTTTTCCGTATCATGCAAACTTTAGTTAACAAAATCTAGAAAATTACACTAAAGGGACAAGGCACTGTATTCGTGAGCACTCAGTGTAATAATATTTAGCATAAGAACTATTTATTACTAGGCATTACCAACACACGTGTTTTCTCCCTTTTTTTTATATTCGTATTAATTCTAAATGAAATATTATAATTTGTAGATAAAATGTAAGTAAAAGTTCAATCAAAACAAACATAAGGTAATTTTATGTTAACACAAGTTTAAAACGCTTGTGATGCTTAGCACATTCAGGAAACAACCAATCACGTCATACATGGGTCGATTTCTCAAAGGTTTGATTCAAGACGTGTGGAGAAACCGCGGATTGTCGAACGCTAGGCGTCGCGGGGCGGGGTCAGAAGTGGACGTCCGTTGCGGCAGGTCTGAGGGACACGCGGCTGGTCCAGATGCTGCCCGCACCTGTCGCCGGCAGAGGTGAACGCTCTGCTGCGAGACAGAGAAGGAGGCGCGGCGCATCTGTCGGCGGGATTCCTCCAGCGCNGTGAACGCTCTGCTGCGAGACAGAGAAGGAGGCGCGGCGCATCTGTCGGCGGGATTCCTCCAGCGCGGCTCGCTAGGGGAGGGGGGAAGACTGTGGAGGGGAAGCTCCCTCTAAATAATTGGCTCATCGCTGACAGGCCGCGCAGTCCACCCGCCAGCGGCGTTCCACGTCAGCGTGATCCAGTTGCATCCTGCTCGACCCCAGCCCATCAACGCGCTTCTCCGATTCCTCTTCTGAATTCCGTGCATCATTAAGGGCGCTTAGCGCGGAACAGGTTGTTCGAAATTATAGGGTTTTACATGCTAAATGATTTTAGGTATGTCTCAGTCACCTTCACAAATACGAAAAAAATTGTTAAATGTAAAGACATTTCTGGGTAATTTGATCTTTTTTTTCCTTCAAAGTATGAACGGTTATTTGGTGATTACATATCTGTCTACAGTAGCCCATGGCATTAGTTTCCTTTGTAATTTTTTTCATTTGTACAACTTAGTTAGTATTTGTTTTTATAGCTGCAGCAATACACAAAAAATTTGAATTTGACATCAAATTGTTAAAAAATTATGTAAATTGCTATTTTTTTTTGGCTCTAGGAAAATGTCATTACATATAATGTGTACATGTTGAACAATGTTTCGTAAAAACATAAAATTATAATTTCGTTGGCTTTCAACACCGTTAAATCCTGAATATTTCTCCGCGCCATAGAGTACCTAAAAATACAGAGATAAAACAGCCGGCTACAAAATGTACTTAAAACCACACATGCCAGCAAAATAGCATCACTGGCTAGCAAATGCTGGAACGCCGTTTGCCAACCAGTACCTGGTAGCCTGCTCACCAGTTAGCAGCCTAGCCAATAAGGTACCTATCGCAGCATACAGTAACCAATCAGAAAGGAGACCCGTTCCCAGAACATCGCGTAGCCAACCAGAGAGTTGGTATGCTTACATAAAAGGACTTGCCACTCCAATTCGTCTCTGCATACTTATCTACTCTGTGACACCTTGCTTTTTGTGGATCACTGCTGGAATGTTGTCTCATTCGTAGAGACCTGAAAAATTCGCGGATTCATTTTGGGACAAGCTAGAATTCAAAACACATGTGTTAATAAAACTTCAGCCATTGGGTCGCACGGTGTTTGACACCTCCTGGAGAAGGTTAGACAAATCATCGCCTTCCACTGTGACAGCAGACAACCAATGTGTAGTTCATATCGGCATATTTGTACATAAGACTGTAGAGTATAGCCTGCAGGCCATTGAACTCGCGAATTTTTCAGGTGTCTACTCATACGGCATATAGAATTTCTCTCTATCAGGCATCACAGAGTAACCTCTACCTGTCTTTAACATGTTTGGGCACACTTAACTCTTCTCTCATCTCAATGTCACCGGACGAAACATTTTATAACATATCGCACACCTTGCAACTTCTCTCTCCCACGTTGGTTTGTACGACTATACATAGAGACATGCCAAATTGGCGTAATCATACGGCTGCTGACTAAACTCCAAGGTGTCGTATACTCGTTTGACTTCTGCCTTTGGTCGTCAGTTAGTGTGTCACATCCCACGAACACTTACAAGTAGGGACACCCAAATTTTGCGAAAATATTTCACGACCAGTTGTATTTCATAACACTTTATCTCAGATGCACTTTCTGGATTTAATGATGTAGATCTTAGGCGTTTTAGGTGTCTGTACGCGAATCACAGACTTACAGTATCGGAGTTGCCTAATTCAGATTGGCTACTTGACGTATGATCTTAAGTGAATCGTAAGGGCGGTACACATCTTTGAAGTTGGAGCTGAGCACTAGTTTATACAGAATCCACTTCTCTCTGAAATCTTCCTCTTTAATAGCCACAACTGAGTATTATTGGGTGTTGTGCGGGTTGCCCACCTGCCAAGGATTGGTAAGTAATATTTTGAAATTAAAACCTGAATAACTCTAAATCGGTGAGATTTAGGGTATTTACTCAAGGCGACATTTTCCGTTAATTGTGACACGTGAATTAATAATCAATCATCTAAATCCCAAATGTGCTAGCACGTCGTGGAGGTCAGTTTGAATTAACGGGCAGTAACCGTGATTATTTACATGAAATCTTATGATGACATTTACAGGTGTTTAGTGTTTGCAGATATTTGTTTAGTTACCCATTATCCAGACACTCGGTGTTCCACATTAATTTTTTTTTTCCAATATTCGCAATTAATACTCTTAAAATCACTCTGTTATAGATTGAGTTATATTTTATAAATTATTTTTTAAAAATATTGTAGTCGAAATTAATAAAGTAATATTATTTGGACTAAAATTACCCTATTAATTTAATAAAAAAATACGTAATTCTAGGAAATTCAAATTTAAGGGAAACTGCTGTTAATAAAAAAATAATAATAATCCGAGAATCCTTTCGTCAGTTACCACACTGTGTTGTAATCGTCCGAACAGGCGGGAACATGTTTTAGCTTTCCATAGCAAAATATTTTTCCTGTACATTGTAGTATGCCTCTCATAGTCTTGCGATGCTTGCCTCATCCCAAATGCACACATTAAGGCTCCCACCTACGTGGCGCTTTTTTCCGCGTTTGACGACGAAAACCGCGGAAGCGATAAAGGCGACACTGCCAAGCGCATTAAGTGCGCCATCGCCGCTATGCGCAAGGCTCTGAACTGGCGCAATGTTCTCGTTTTGTACATACGCTACTTTCAGCGGTGGAATTATTGATGAAAGTCTTTAGAGAGGTACAATTCAGGGCCCTTGGGTAGTTTTGACGAGTACTTCAAACACTCTGCAATGCAGTTGAAGTGCTATGGAGGCGGGAGCCTTAAAATATGTTCGACATCGAATTAGAAATATAAATTATATTTTAAGAAAAAAATAATTTCGGTATTAGTACGATTCGAGGTTCCAGTGAGATTGTCGTAATTCCAGTAGGGGTGTTCATAACGTCAAGGGGGATCGGACTGTCGGAAACACCGCGGCTTCTACGTCCATGCAGGCGACGGAAAATTTGCGTGAAATCCAAAACCTTGTACACCAACGACACACAGCTATAGTCTATCTGCGGTTTATTCACACTTTTTTAAATCAAACCTTTGAAATATCACCCCATGTATGAAGTGATTGGCTGTATCCTAAATACGCCACGTATCACAAGCGTTACGTGTTACGTGTTAACGTAGAAGTACCTTACTTTTGATTAAACAACACGTTTACTTATATTTTATTCATAAATTATAATATCTCATTTATAATTAATATGAATACACATAGAGAGAACACACGTGTTCTGGTAATGCCTAGGGACATGCGTTTTTTCGGTGAAAAGATTTAAATACCAGTTTTGTTCATGTGCACTTTCGTGGTTGGATGATTTTAAACGTCGCGTGCCTAAAGTGTCTGTCCGTGAATCATGGACGTTCATTTTTAGAGTTATTTGCTACGATTGGAACAGGTCTTCTCATGCAGACATGCGGCCAATAACCAAAGGAAGTTGTGGTTGTGGACGTAGGATATTGAAGTCTAGCACGGTCATAAATATTATCGCGAAAAGCACCTGTCCCTAGTAACAAAAACTAATAAATAGAGACCTGAAAAATTCACGAGTTCAATGACCTGCAGGCTATACTCTACAGTCTTATGTAAAAATATGCCGATATCGGGTGCACATTGGTGGTCCGCTGTCACAGTGGAAGGCGATGATTTGGCTAGCCTTCTCCAGGAGGTGTCAAACACTGTGAGACCCAATGGCTGAAGTTTTATTTACACACGTATTTTGAATTTTAGCTTGTCCCAAAATGATTCCGCGAATTTTTCAGGTCTCTACTAATAAATGGTTCTTATGCAAAATATTACTAAACTGAAAGCGCACGAATTCGGTGCTGTCTCTTTACCGTAATTTTCTACCTTTGCTAAACGTTATTTGCATGAAGCGGAGTAATATCCTGGAAGTATAACTTCAGTAGGGCTTCAGAAAAGTTGGAAGTAACCTTGAATATGCTATACATACGGCCAGTGACTTTTCACGAAAAAATCGGAGCACACAGTAAAATGTAATATTATATACACACCTCAGCTGTTGTCATACCTCCTTTGGCTGCTGGTGCCGTGTACGTCTTTGACCAAACCACTCAGGACCAAGTTACTCCGACAATGAACGTTCGTGATTCGTGCGCAAACGGTTAACACGGGCCAGAACATTTTTTAGCCAATCAAAGAAGCTGGACGACCCTACAGTGCTTTGGACTGTATCTTGTCTCGACATCTTTTCGCGAAATATCACTGCCCCTAACCATACGTGATGTGTCTCACCTCGCGTCTACCGTTCAAGTTTTAACCACTCTCATCAGTTGCTTGCAGCGCAAGCAAACCCAAGGCATGAAGGATGCGCGCCGGCACAAAAATACAAATTACTCAGTAACATATTGGAAAATGCGAGAACTTTTAAATTTATACTAGTATCTGTGGCTAGCAGCATAAAAAACGTAAATAAATATACAATAATTATTAAAAATACAAAAGAGTATTGTTCGCTTTTAAAACTGAATAGTTTTAAAATAACCTTTATTGTTATTCAAATTAGTTAACTCCTTCAACACGTATCACTCGGTAGGGAGCAGAACAAACGGCGCGACTATTGCTACAAGTCACTCAGATATAATACTTGTCCGCTATCTAAGGGTGACCGGCAGTAACAGTGTGTTGTCCTGTCTACTTGAATAATGACTTCATAAATTTAACGCATTCAGTGAGTGAATGAAGAGATTTGGGCGGCTGTAAACATCGAGGTCTCGAAAGCCGATTAGAGTGAAGCAAGGTGAGTAGAGTGCAGCGCAGGGAAACAGGAGAACCACGAGAAAACCCACCACCAGTGGCATCGTATGGCATGATTCCCTTATGCGAAAATCTGGGAGTGACCTCACCGGGAATCGACCCCGGTTCGCCTACGTAGAAGTTCAGTACTCTAACCACTACCCCACCGTGGCCCCTACTTCTGTTAGTAGTTTGTGTAATACACAGAGGCCCCAACCCTACGTACACTTGGGCACAGAGTACTTAATAATACAGAGGTGAAATTGCCATTTATTCCGCGAACTCCAGCTGCACACGCCAGCAATATGGCGTCACTGGCCGGCAACATGCGGGAACGCCGTTAGCCAATCAGCGCCTGGTAACTTACTTGCCTACCGGCAGCCCAGCCAGTAGGGAACATTCCGCAACACGCAGTAGCCAGTCAGATACAATGCCCGTCCCCAGATATTCGCTGAGCCAATCAGCGAATGGGTACACCCACATCAAAGGAACCACCACACAATTTCGTCTCTATGTATTTGCAGTGGAATACAAATGAGAAGATGATACGCAGTAGTCCAAAACGCTCGCAGGTAGCCGGGAGAGTCCATTGCCGCTGCACGAAAGGGTGGAATTGTGTCCGTTCAGTAGTGACAGCGGCCGAGAGCTGTTGGGCGAGAGCTGCTCCGCGCGTACTTATTATGTGTCAAAAAAACGTAAGTCGCGTAGCGCGGTGTTTAAAAGTACGGTAGTAGAGAACGATGTTATCAGTTTGTTGTGTATAGCGCCAGCAGTGTCACGTGGTTTCCCTCCCTCCAGTGGTGGGCGTTCAGGAGTGCCCTCCCCTACCTCCCTTCCACAAAGCTGTTCCAAGATTATTTTCTCATATAAACTATACTGTATCAACTCTGTGACTTGGGGCTGGAAGGACCAGCAAAGAATACCTTTTTAATAATATCGTCATTAAATACATAAACTGTTTTCGTTCACGCTACAAATCACGTTTTTTCAAGAACAGTAACGTAAGTGAAATGCACAGTTTAATAAGAACTACCTCCAAAATAATTTCCAGTTAACACATTTAAGACAGACTGCAAAATACCTAAATAAATTTACCTAAGACGCTCAAAACCTCATTGCCTCAGTGTGTGATGTGTGTGCTATTGTACAAATTGAATGTCTGACATTGTTATGCTGTCTTACACTGTCTGTTCTTTAAGTAACATCTGAGTGAAGAGAAATAGAATATTAAAAAGAGGTTTCAACTTCCCCACCCTCGCTAGCTATTGTGCTGTTTATTAATAGAATCGAGGAGGAGGATTAAATGTTGACACCTGCCTCCATTTCTTTCTCATTTGTGTCACAGGTGCAAACTAATATCTTCTGTTACGCGATGGAGTGGTGCACCAGGAAAGACTGGCGTGAAAGAGTAGACATTTACTATTGGCTGACAAAGTGTAGCCATGAAGCTCAATCCTACAATTGTGGACCATGTGTTTGAGTCCCTGTCTGAGTAAATTACTTCAAGTAAAGTTACATTGCTTCTGTACGTAATGTATTTTTTTTCTTTGTAAATTCTACTGCGGAAATTATTTTTCACATTTTTTTTTAACATTCTTCAAATTACAGTAGTATCCTAAGTTATGTAACTTCTTTGTAATTTTACAAGTGTACTATTTCTAATATATCTGGGAAAAATGTTTGTAATGACCAGGGATCTTTTTAAGTCGCGAAGTCAAAGTTGCAAACTTTCGCTTACAAACAAATGACTGTTTGCGAATGACATGTAATAGTAATGATAATAAGAGACCGGGAAATTTCGCGGATTCATTTGGCATCAAGGTAGACTTTACAACCCTTTGTGTACTCGATCCGCGCATAGCAGTTCAATGGCTGATCCTCAAAATGTACACCAGGCCAGATAGCAAATGATTCAGCCCTCTTTTTCTTGCTGCTTAGTTATTGGCTGAAACACGTCCAGGGCGTGGCTAACAAAATGTGGTCCAGTTGAGAAGGTAATCAAATGTATGCGCGTTTGAAGTCAAGCTTTTCCTCAAATGAATTCACGAGATTTCCGGTTCTCTAATGATAAATAAATTATTGAAAATATATTTTATTTTAAATGGTTTCTATTTCATCATTTTTGTATGTAACTTTCCTAAGAAATATAAGATCATGCGATCACTCAGCTATTGTTAGGGGCAGTGATATTTCGCGAAAAGATTTCGAGACAAGATACAGTCCAAAGCACTGTAGGGTCGTCCAGCTTCTTTGATTGGCTGAAAAATGTTCTGGCCCGTGTTAACCCTTTGCGCACGAATCACGAAAGTTACTTAGTCCTGAGTGANGTATAACGACAGCTGAGGTGTGTATATAGTATTGAAGTCTACTGCGTGCCCCAATTTTTACGCGAAAAGTCAGTGGCCCTAGCTATTGTGTATTTTCCCTGCCCAGTATATTTTGTAACCGATCGAACAGACTGCAATTATATCTTGTATGTTTATAATGCCAGCGACTGTCGTCTCGATGCAAACATTCATAAAACCATACATTCTGCAATTATAAAAATCCAACTGTTCAGTTCGCTTGTTCAACTGCATTAATTCTCTAATTAACTAATCTCAATCCTTCCCAAGGTGTGATCTTACTGTATGTTTACACAAGACGAAGTAGTCGTGTTGTAAAGTTATTGCGGTTGTGATACAAAAATTGCGGGTACGAGTCTTTGTGCCAGCGAGGTTTCTTCCGAGATCATAGTAATAGTAATTTTATTTCCACTTGTCAATAATGTATGTTTTATTACAGGCATTTAATGTGTAATATTGTAATATACATTGCAAATTTTGCAAGTAAATATAGTTATACATATTAATTCTGGCCACTAGTTAAAAAAAAATTCTTGTAAATCTACAAAAAAAAAAAATAATATTTTTACGATTTATTTTAGGCAATAGTATGGCTCGACTTTAGGTTTAAATCGTAGATACCATTACAGAATATATCCTTACTCCAAATCATTATGCTGTATGCTGGAGACATTTCATGAAATATTTTTAACAAATAAACTTATATTGTAGGTTGTGATTAGGTTGATATTTTTAGATTATATGTACCCAATTTTTTCAATAAAGCTAACCAACATTTTTTTTTATTGGCAAAATAAACTTGTCGCAAACAGATTTTATTCGTCCAACAAAGAAAGTCAACCGTTCAGATAAAAAATTGTTATATTTTGTTCAGTGAGTTTGCTACCAGCAACAACGATACCTTTGTTTTGCCATCTTCAATCAAGCATCCGGTTTAGCCACCTCCCTGTAGATTATTCACGATTGATAAAGCACTTTTGCAAGCCCCACTTGTTTCTTTCCCTCGTTCTGGCACAGAATAAGTAAATATACAGAAGCAGGCGTTTGGCTGCGTGAAGTTCTAGAAGCGGGTTTTTTTAAATTCTGATTGGCTGTTGCGACATGCGACCTATTCCTAATTGGCTGGGCAGCCACCTGGCAAGTACATTACCCAGCNCTGGCGTGAAAGAGTAGACATTTGCTATTGGCTGACAAAGTGTAGCCATGAAGCTCAATCCTACAATTGTGGACCACGTGTTTGAGTCCCTGTCTGAGTAAATTACTTCAAGTAAAGTTACATTGCTTCTGTACGTAATGTATTTTTTTTTCTTTGTAAATTCTACTGCGGAAATTATTTTTCACATTTTTTTTTAACATTCTTCAAATTACAGTAGTATCCTAAGTTATGTAACTTCTTTGTAATTTTACAAGTGTACTATTTCTAATATATCTGGGAAAAATGTTTGTAATGACCAGGGATCTTTTTAAGTCGCGAAGTCAAAGTTGCAAACTTTCGCTTACAAACAAATGACTGTTTGCGAATGACATGTAATAGTAATGATAATAAGAGACCGGGAAATTTCGCGTATTCATTTGGCATCAAGGTAGACTTTACAACCCTTTGTGTACTCGATCCGCGCATAGCAGTTCAATGGCTGATCCTCAAAATGTACACCAGGCCAGATAGCAAATGATTCAGCCCTCTTTTTCTTGCTGCTTAGTTATTGGCTCAAACACGTCCAGGGCGTGGCTAACAAAATGTGGTCCAGTTGAGAAGGTAATCAAATGTATGCGCGTTTGAAGTCAAGCTTTTCCTCAAATGAATTCACGAGATTTCCGGTTCTCTAATGATAAATAAATTATTGAAAATATATTTTCTTTTAAATTGTTTCTATTTCATCATTTTTGTATGTAACTTTCCTAAGAAATATAAGATCGTGCGATCACTCAGCTATTGTTAGGGGCAGTGATATTTCGCGAAAAGATTTCGAGACAAGATACAGTCCAAAGCACTGTAGGGTCGTCCAGCTTCTTTGATTGGCTGAAAAATGTTCTGGCCCGTGTTAACCCTTTGCGCACGAATCACGAAAGTTAATTAGTCCTGAGTGACTCGATCAAAGACGGACACGGCACCAGCAGCCAATGGAGGTATAACGACAGCTGAGGTGTGTATATAGTATTGAAGTCTACTGCGTGCCCCAATTTTTACGCGAAAAGTCAGTGGCCCTAGCTATTGTGTATTTTCCCTGCCCAGTATATTTTGTAACCGATCGAACAGACTGCAATTATATCTTGTATGTTTATAATGCCAGCGACTGTCGTCTCGATGCAAACATTCATAAAACCATACATTCTGCAATTATAAAAATCCAACTGTTCAGTTCGCTTGTTCAACTGCATTAATTCTCTAATTAACTAATCTCAATCCTTCCCAAGGTGTGATCTTACTGTATGTTTACACAAGACGAAGTAGTCGTGTTGTAAAGTTATTGCGGTTGTGATACAAAAATTGCGGGTTCGAGTCTTTGTGCCAGCGAGGTTTCTTCCGAGATCATAGTAATACTAATTGCATTTCCACTTGTCAATAATGTATGTTTTATTACAGGCATTTAATGTGTAATATTGTAATATACATTGCAAATTTTGCAAGTAAATATAGTTATACATATTAATTCTGGCAACTAGTTAAAAAAAAATTCTTGTAAATCTACAAAAAAAAAAAATAATATTTTTACGATTTATTTTAGGCAATAGTATGGCTCGACTTTAGGTTTAAATCGTAGATACCATTACAGAATATATCCTTACTCCAAATAATTATGCTGTATGCTGGAGACATTTCATGAAATATTTTTAACAAATAATCTTATATTGTAGGTTGTGATTAGGTTGATAATTTTAGATTATATGTACCCAATTTTTTCAATAAAGCTAACCAACATTTTTTTTATTGGCAAAATAAACTTGTCGCAAACAGATTTTATTCGTCCAACAAAGAAAGTCAACCGTTCAGATAAAAAATTGTTATATTTTGTTCAGTGAGTTTGCTGCCAGCAACAACGATACCTTTGTTTTGCCATCTTCAATCAAGCATCCGGTTTAGCCACCTCCCTGTAGATTATTCGCGGTTGATAAAGCACTTTTGCAAGCCCCACTTGCTTCTTTCCCTCGTTCTGGCACAGAATAAGTAAATATACAGAAGCAGACGTTTGGCTGCGTGAAGTTCTAGAAGCGGGTTTTTTTAAATTCTGATTGGCTGTTGCGACATGCGACCTATTCCTAATTGGCTGGGCAGCCACCTGGCAAGTACATTACCCAGCGCTGATTATCAAACACCATTGCGCCATGTTGCTGGCGAATGACGCCATTTTTCTGGCGGGTGCCACTGAACTTCGTGCCAGTTCTGTATTTTTAAGTATCCTGTAAAACTTAACCATTGACATAACGATTTATTTCCTTGCTTCGGACCGGTAACACTGTGAGTGAGTGAATGAAGAGATTTGGGCGGCTCTTAACAGCGAGTTCTGAAAAGACGATGAGGGTGATTGAGGAGAGTATGGGGTGGTAACTGAATGAAGGGGTGGGGAAACGGGAGATCCCCGGGAAAAGCCACCGACTAACGGCATCGTCCAGCACGATTCCCACATGCGAAAATCCGGGAGTGTCCCGGCCGGGTATTGAACCTGGTTAGCCTTGGTGGGAGGCGAGTAGGCTAACCGCTCAGCTACCGTGGCCCCCCAGTAACACCGTGTTATTATGGAGAACACGAATAGTTTCCTGCTACACAATTTTTGACTCTTTGTTATACAAGCAGTGATCTAAATCTGTAGCAATTAATATGGGATATTACACATTTAATATTATACCTTTCAACGCATAACAGCTTTCATAATTCGTTGCAGGGGGCCCGGTGGTGTAGTGGTTAGACTACTCGCCTACCGCCACGGTGAAACGGATTCGATTCCCGGCGGGGAAATTTGACTGTTTTCTAGGATTCAACGTTCTGTACTCATGTTCGGCAGTTTTCTTTCCTTATTGGCTGTCGTGCATGTATGACGCTACAACCCCATTTCACTCGGCCAATGAGGATTCTGACACTATATGGCAGAACGTTCGTGATTGGTCTGCACATATCTTAGCCGAGTCGACACCTTGTTAATCCTATGATGAAATCATAAGACTAGCTAGAGTGTCATTGAAGATATGTTGGCTCAAAACATTTCCGCGATATTCCATCGTCTCTAAATATGAGAAGTATGGTTTCGAGATGGATGTGTNATATGTTGGCTCAAAACATTTCCGCGATATTCCATCGTCTCTAAATATGAGAAGTATGGTTTCGAGATGGATGTGTGTGCGATGCGCACAGTTCTGCTGGCGAAGGCTAGGTTTTCCACGGTGGGTGTTGCTCGCGATGTGTGTCGCGTTGGGACCAATCGCGCGCCCCGCGTGCCGGAGGTCCCGCCCCCTCACCCCGCGGTGCCTACCTACCTGCTGATGAAAGCCTCGCTTTCTTGGCGGCCGCCATGTCCGTCAGCCAGCCTGCTCGTCCGCACACACACACACACACACACTCTCGCTCTCTCTCTCTCTCTCTCTCTCTCAGCTCACGTCAGCGCTGCTTCACCACCTGTGCCTGTGTTTCAGCACCTTGTCCTCTTGCTGTTAGAGACCTGAAAAATTCGCGGATTGATTCTGGGAAAAGCTAGAATTGGAAAACTCTCACATTTGTCTCACCTTTGCGATTGGTACAGGTATTATTTGACACCTCCTGGAGAACCCTGGGCCAATGAAAAACATGCAACAAGATGCTCGCCAAATCGTAGGAGCGAGCAACGAATGGGCAATCGATACCTGGACGATCCCACATAATAGCGCGGAGTTTAGCCGTAAGCGCCTAAATTCCAAAAATTGGAGATACGCTGGCTATTCACGTGCCAGAGAGTTTCCGATTATACGACAAAGTGGCATAGATCCACCCAGCCTATGCTTCGCTGTACAGAAATATTGTAGTTGGCGTAAGAAAGCAGCTCAGAGGAAGACATTTATCTTGTAATTGCGCTTCTGAAAATAAATTAATTTTGGCACTTAACGCCACTATGTCTTATGAGCAACGATAACCTATGTGCAATGAAAACTATTAAGTTTCATATTTTTGCATAACTTCTGGGAAAAAAACACTATTTTACTTTATTTGGACCATTCAACCAAAAAATAGCATCTTTATATATTTTAAATAATTTGATGTCAAATCTAAGATTTTTTCTGTTTTGATGCAGTTATATTAAAAATACTTATCTTTACAAATGAAAATATTTATAATGTAAATCAATGCCGTAGGCTACCGCATGAAACACATGCAATCACTAAATAAAAGGCCATACATTTAAAAAAAGTTAAATGTAAATTTTTTTTGTATATATTTAACTTTTTTTTTAATGCTCTCACTGTTATTTGGTGATTNTAAAAAAAGTTAAATGTAAATTTTTTTTGTATATATTTAACTTTTTTTTTAATGCTCTCACTGTTATTTGGTGATTAAATGACAAGCGGTAGTCCACGGCTTTAGTTTACGTTACATTATTTTTCATTTATAAAACTTGGTTAGTAGTTGTTATTATGAGTGCAGCAAAACAGAACAATCATGGATTCGATATCAAATTATTCAAAAATATAAAGCGTAATTTTTTTATTCTAGGAAAATGCCTTTACACACAATGTGTACAAGTTTAAACAATGTTTGGTACATTTATAAAATAATCAATTTTTTGGTATTCCACACTTTCTAATTGGCTCTTTGTTAATTGAGTATTTAAAACATTTATATATGTAAATCCTAGAAAAGTATTTTATAGTGATATAAATATATGTGCATTCTTCTTTCATATTGTTACAAGATGCCAGAGGGGCGCATCTGAGTTCGTAATGAATTGAGATCTTAATAAAAATAAAATAACAAAATGTTATTTTTACTTTGGTCACATAGCTATTATTTACAGCATTAAATTATCTATCTTCCCCATTACACTTTTTATTTCGTAGTGGGAGAAATACTTAACGTCNCTATTATTTACAGCATTAAATTATCTATCTTCCCCATTACACTTTTTATTTCGTAGTGGGAGAAATACTTAACGTCTATATAAACTTCAATTAAAGTCCTTCTCAATGTCTATTTGGTTATAGTCAATTAACTCACACTCATCATTAACACGNTATATAAACTTCAATTAAAGTCCTTCTCAATGTCTATTTGGTTATAGTCAATTAACTCACACTCATCATTAACACGTGTTCAGTATATCTGTTGCCATTATTTGAAAAAAAAAATTTCACTCACGCATCCATTCCAATAGTCCAGCCTGCCAGTCGCACCCTTCACTGCACCGATGCTCGCAGTCGCAGATTTTCCTCCCGCTGGTCACTTCCGGCGCCACCCGTTGCCCTCCTAGCGTCGTATATCGCTCAAGGTCGCACGATCGTCCAAACTCCCGACTCTCATAAACTGCCGGTTTGGAGGCCCTCGCACTGACATTGTTTCAGTCGCCCGATCTGAAAGGTCCAACGCACGAAGAGTCACGCCGAGAGAAACTANATTGTTTCAGTCGCCCGATCTGAAAGGTCCAACGCACGAAGAGTCACGCCGAGAGAAACTAGGGCAGCAAATCAGAAAATTCTTCATCTCAGAAATTCTTTCCCCCGAAGGTCAGGAGCGTGGGAGCCGCAAAAGGTTTATCACAGCGCCGTGTGGGAGAATACGCGGCGGCACGCCTTTATAACTAAAACCTAGTCGGATTACCGCTCGCCTGTCATTCAAACAGTCTTTCGTAACTCGCCACCCGCTATCATATTCTATATCCCCTGAGCGTTACAAAGCAGCGAGTGCGTAACAATATGTATAATTAATGGTTCTTCAGTGACAATGTTGCTATAGGCTATTCACGGTAAAGTGAGAACTTTTGAAAGCCCTCCCATTTGGAATAATAGTCAACAAGTATATTTTATTTTAGCTGTAGACATTAACTTCCGAGTGCGGTGGAATATACATACTGTGTTTATTACTTGCATGGCAATATTTATTTGAAAAGGGTGGTTAAAGGATAAACAAATGGCTGAAAGGAAAAAGTAACAAGGGCTTCAAACGTTTTCACTTAACCATGAACAGCCATAGTGTATGTGCCACTTTATTTAATGAGTTCTGTTTGTTGAAGAGCCGGGCGCAGTGATCCATTTGAAGCCACTCTAATTTTACGTTGGCCAATGAAAATAGTTGTTGTTTTATATTTGCACCACATACTGTTCAACTTGTAGACATTATCTGTGATTCCTTTTTCTAGGATAAGACCATTTGCGAAATTAATGTCAAAGTTAAAAATTTTACTGTTTCTTAATGCACAAATAAAATAAACCAAACTATTTGCAGAAAACTTAACAAGGGCTGCTGAGAGGACTTGTCTTAGTTAATTTGAAGGCATGCTTGGCAAAAGTTATTTTGCGAAAATTCAGGTGGAGCCACAAATGAAAAAAAGGCAAGAAGTTCCTTATTTCCAGCAATTTTTTGATATTGCAAAAACATTTTCTTGTACGATTTTGTAGACGCCTTCGAATAGCTTTTGGCATCTTCTTNACAATTTTTTGATATTGCAAAAACATTTTCTTGTACGATTTTGTAGACGCCTTCGAATAGCTTTTGGCATCTTCTTTCAAAGTGGACTGTCTCATTTCTGTACGCTAGTTTTCATTATTTGTAAGCAGTAAAATTGTGTATGTGAAATTTATTTATGAGAGAACTATGCGCTCTGTTTTTTTTTTNTTTCATTATTTGTAAGCAGTAAAATTGTGTATGTGAAATTTATTTATGAGAGAACTATGCGCTCTGTTTTTTTTTTTGCCAGGAAAGAGTAATTAATTATTGATAATGTATAGAAGTTGATTATTGCGTGGTACAAGTATAANTTTTTTTTTTTGCCAGGAAAGAGTAATTAATTATTGATAATGTATAGAAGTTGATTATTGCGTGGTACAAGTATAAAATAACAACTGCCTGGAGCTTGAACTGCGTTGCAAAGTGTTTGAAATCCTGGTTTTTTGACGAAACTATTAAACGGTCTGCCAGTATGTTAACCTACGAAAATACATCATAACCCAGACGAGGACGGAATGGTACTTTGAAGTTATGACGCATGCTACAAATATTATTTTGGTGACCTCCAATAAAGTTAACAAAGGGCTTTCTCAGACTGCCGTATCTTGAAACATACTACCCGGACACAAGCCAAACTACGACAGGAGCCTGTACTGAACTTTGCTACAGACTTTCCATCCCTACAATAGGGTCGCCGCTGAAAGNAGCCAAACTACGACAGGAGCCTGTACTGAACTTTGCTACAGACTTTCCATCCCTACAATAGGGTCGCCGCTGAAAGCGCAATAGGCACACGCAGCACTACGAGAACACTGCACGCCAGTTCAGAGCTTTGCGCGTAGTGGCGATGGCGCTCTTGTAGCGCACGCCAGTGTAACCCTTATAGCTCCCGCGCTTCTCGGCCAAAAGAAAGGAGNTTTGGTGACCTCCAATAAAGTTAACAAAGGGCTTTCTCAGACTGCCGTATCTTGAAACATACTACCCGGACACAAGCCAAACTACGACAGGAGCCTGTACTGAACTTTGCTACAGACTTTCCATCCCTACAATAGGGTCGCCGCTGAAAGCGCAATAGGCACACGCAGCACTACGAGAACACTGCACGCCAGTTCAGAGCTTTGCGCGTAGTGGCGATGGCGCTCTTGTAGCGCACGCCAGTGTAACCCTTATAGCTCCCGCGCTTCTCGGCCAAAAGAAAGGAGAAAACCTATGTAGGCAGGCGGGTCTCTTAAAGACTTGGTAAAGCTGCACGTGAGAGCGGAATATGAGGGCGAGTGAAGGGGGAGGCACAGTGCAGCGCAGTGTCCCTACGTCGTCAGGTCACAAGTGCGCTAACTGGCACCGCTATAGTACACTGGCTCCCTCAGTGAACATCTCTTGTGCTTCGTCTACCCACACGCTCGGCATGTCGCTAACTGCCTGCCTACCTCTGAGTTGCACCGGACACAGCAACTTCGCTTCGAGCGAGAAGCCAGCTACCGGTCGCCTGCCTCAGCCCAAACAAACAGAAGTTAAATGAGTGAGTGAAGAGATTTGTGCGGCTCGTAACATAAAGGTCTTGAGTGCTGATGAGATTGGAGCGAGATGAGTATGGAGCACTACCGGAATGAAAGGGCAGGGGAAACGGGATATCGCCGAGAAAACCNTGAGATTGGAGCGAGATGAGTATGGAGCACTACCGGAATGAAAGGGCAGGGGAAACGGGATATCGCCGAGAAAACCCGCTGACCAGCAACATCGTCCGGCACGATTCCCACATGCGAAAATCCGGGAGCTACCCCGTTGGGAATCGAACCCGGTTTGTCTATGTGAGAGGCGCGTAGTCCAACCACCGCCCCCCCCCAATAGTTAAGTACAAACAGACGAAATAGCTTGGCCGTAATTTTTATAATGGTTTACCCGTTCTCTGATTTGCTGCGCAAGGCTCTGGGAGCGGGGCTTGCATCTGATTGGCTACTGCGAGCTACGAAAGGTTGCCTATTTGTCGGGCTGCCGGCTGGCGAGTACGTTGCCAGGCGCTGATTGGCGAACGGCGTTCCAAAATGTCGCTGGCCAGTGACGTCATTTTGCTGGCGTGTGCGGCTGATATTCGAGACATGAACAGTTGTTTCAATTCTGTTTTCTTACGTACCCAAACGGCGTCCACAATTTCAGGAAAACACTCTGTTTTTTTTTAGAGCTCAATATTTATTTTCGGTCACACATGTGCTTATTGAAGTTCAGTCTTGTTATGACTACAAAATATTGTTTTTAAAATAAAATTATAAGGAATGAAAGTTCTGATATAAAATATTTGCCACACGCCATCGTCTTTATAAATACATACTTAAAATGGCATGATTTACTATTGTATGTCTGCTAAAGGAACGTTCGTTACCGATGGAAAGACTGCTGTTAGTTCATTGCCTTCACTTAGAGGCTCCTTTTAATGTAGGTCTTCAACACGCAAAACACCGGATGTCCCAAATTAACATACACACTCTTTGAATGTGAATAACAGAGAAACTATTAAAGTCAGCCTCATGGGACCACATGTATTTGAAGTCATAAGAACAACGTTGGATTCGTGCGAGAGTTAATAACAATTACAAATGTTCAAAATGTCCGCCATCAGCAGAACGACAAACATTAGCTACGGTTTCCATGAAAGTGAATTCACAGGCGGTCACAATCGAGTCTCTTATGGCATCCAGTGCCCGCGATTTTTGGCGTACGCAATGTACTTCAGAGTTCCCCACAGATACGAATCTACCTGCTTCAAATCCGGAGATCTGTGTGGATACTCAACACTTCCTCGTCCGCATGTTTATCTCCCAAGGAAGTTTTCGTCCAGGAGCGACCGTGCGTCTCAATGTCGATGCGGCGGTGTACCGCTCTGCTGGAAGAAGCAATAGTCGTCCTGCTAGAGTCGCTGAACAGCTGGCACAATGCACTCTTGCAGCATGGCACGGTAACCNGGAAGAAGCAATAGTCGTCCTGCTAGAGTCGCTGAACAGCTGGCACAATGCACTCTTGCAGCATGGCACGGTAACCCTCACCTGTCACCGTTCCGTCTAAGAAGAATGGCCCTGCAAGTCCTCTGGCAGTCATAGCACACCACACTGTTTGTCCACAAAGATTAATTGCTTGCTCTACCACAGCGTGGGGACTAACATCGGCCAAGTACACACAGTTTTGGCGGTTCGCAGTTCCATTCAAATTAAAGGTTGCCTCATCGGACCAAACAATCACGCCAGTAAAATGCTTGTTGTTGTTGTTGTTGCACATGTTCACAACCCGCTCACAAAATTCGACACGCCTGTCTGGATCGTCTGTGAAGTAANGGAAGAAGCAATAGTCGTCCTGCTAGAGTCGCTGAACAGCTGGCACAATGCACTCTTGCAGCATGGCACGGTAACCTTCACCTGTCACCGTTCCGTCTAAGAAGAATGGCCCTGCAAGTCCTCTGGCAGACATAGTACACCACACTGTTTGTCCACAAAGATTAATTGCTTGCTCTACCACAGCGTCGGGACTAACATCGGCCAAGTACACACAGTTTTGGCGGTTCGCAGTTCCATTCAAATTAAAGGTTGCCTCATCGGACCAAACAATCACGCCAGTAAAATGTNCAGTTTTGGCGGTTCGCAGTTCCATTCAAATTAAAGGTTGCCTCATCGGACCAAACAATCACGCCAGTAAAATGTTTGTTGTTGTTGTTGCACATGTTCACAACCCGCTCACAAAATTCGACACGCCTGTCTGGATCGTCTGTGAAGTAACAAGAGAATGTACGGCCTCAACTTTACTTGCTTTAAAATGCGATATACACACGATTTACTAACACCTGAATCACGTGCAGCTTGCAGTACGGACTTCGAATTCCAGAAGAACGGGCGAAGGTGTGCAACGCAACATCCACGCTTTCTTCGCCCGTTGTTGATTTATTCCTGCGGCACCGTCCTTTCTTCACATCACTCACAGATCAGTCTTCCTCAAACTTATCACAAAATTGTATCATTGTTACACGTGATGGTGGCAGGGTATCGAATTCTGCCATACATCGTTTTTGCACCTTAATCATGTTTTCACATGAAACAAGAACATCTTAAAATCCACTTACGTTGCTCGAAAATAAAAACCTTGTCACCCTTGACATTTCCTCTACAATTCCAGTGCTGCCGATAGTCGCTGCAAACGGAACTGACAACAGCAAAGCGACTACACACGCTCACACGTACCCACCGGTGTCCTTATAGCATCAAATAAACTGTCTTTAACAGTTTCTGTTACTAACATACAAATAGTATAAACATTAATTTTGGACACCCGGTACTTCCAATGATGCGGAGGCATTAAAAACACAGCTTCATGCTAAACTGTCGGAAATAGGCCGTTTCGAATACAATAACTGTCTTAGTAGCAGTATGATATATTAAATGAGTGAGTGAGTGACGGTATTTGGGTGGCTCTTAAAATCGAGGTCTTGAGAGCTGACGAGGGTGAAACGATGTGAGTATGGAGCAGTGCTGGAATGAAGAGGCGGTATAAACGGGAGATCCCCGAAAAAAAACCGCAGACCAGCGGCATCGTCCGGCACGATAATAGATATAAGTTAAACTTCAATTTAACCAAATTAAAATTCTTCTATGGTATCTCAAGCATGAAACGCTCGTGTTACATGACATGATTCTGCATATAGGAATCGTGCCAGGGGATGCCGCTGGTCGGTGGGTTTTCTCGGGGATGTCCCGTTTCCCCCGCGCTTGGAATCCGGCGCCGCTCCATGCTCTCCTCGCTTCGCCCTGATCGGCTCTCAAGACCTCGTGGTTAAGAGCAGTCCAAATATCTCCAGTCCATTCTTTATTCTAATTCGAGTGTAATTATTGCTGTAGAAATAATCAGTACAGTATTTTAGCCGTTTCTTCACACATTTTGAATCAAACCTTTGAAAAATCACTCCGTGTTTGATGTNAATCCGGCGCCTCTCCATGCTCTCCTCGCTTCGCCCTGATCGGCTCTCAAGACCTCGTGGTTAAGAGCAGTCCAAATGTCTCCAGTCTATTCTTTATTCTAATTCGAGTGTAATTATTGCTGTAGAAATAATCAGTACAGTATTTTAGCCGTTTCTTCACACATTTTGAATCAAACCTTTGAAAAATCACTCCGTGTTTGATGCGTTTGGCTGTTTCCTAACTATTCCAAGTACCACAAGCACTTATAGTTTTGCCAACAAAAAAGTATCTTATTTTTGGTTAAATTTTACATTTAATTATACTTATCTATAAATTAAAATATTTCGTTCATAGTTAATATTACTAAAACCGAGAGATCATAGGTGTTTTATTTTTTTATTCTAAAGAAATGGTTCTCGTGCAAAATACTATTAAACTGAGTGCGCTCGAATGCTGTGCGCTGTCTCTTTGGTGTAATTTTCTAGCCTCTGGTAAATGAGGCGGAGTAATATTCTGGAAGTAAAACTTAAGCAGGGTTTCAGGAAATATGGCTGTAACCGAGAATGGATCAAACCTGGAATTTTTTGAGTAGGTAATATTGCTTCGTGTCACTTGGTTGTAAGATAATTATAGTCTAATTTTAAATTATACGTTACCCCTGAATGTATGGAAATTGTAAGCGAGGGTAGGGGGGGTTGATAAAAATGCATTCTTCAGCAATTCGCCTATGCTGCACGCGAAAAATTATGAATACAATACGCCCACTTGACGTTGGAGACTTTGATGTGGCGCGCACTCGGAAACGCGCCTCCCCTCGCCTCTCTAGACGTGCAGACTGTCGCGAGACAATGGCCGCCTCGCTACAGCCGCGACGGCTGTGGCGAGGCTGGAGAGCGGCTCGTAAACACAGGGCGAGACGTGCGCGCGTCAGGACTTATCAGGGCGTATTCCTGGCCTCGTAAATCTCCGCTGTCCCACCAACACGCTCTATTTCCGACCAGCCGGCCCGCACCACGCCGCGTCAAGCTTTCTCGTGAGCTCGCGACGTGGATACGGGGTGGAGCGATCACGCTGGCTCCGCTAAACCAGTCTCCATGTCCTAACATTGCCCTTCCGAGGGTCATAAACGACGTGGTTAGTGTTTCAGGTTGGAGAGAGTAGAGTTTAGAGAGATTTGGGCGGCTCTTAAAGGGGATCAGTCCCCGCCATTTTGGATTTAGGAATTTTTTGCCGTAACTGACATAACAGATTATTATTTATATTTTTGGCTTCGACAAGGCACAAGGCCTAGCTTTGCACATGTTTTAAAACATCCACTTCTAGACTACTGTAGCCAGGATAATTTCTGTAACCGCCCGCAAGAAAATCATTATTTATTTATTGCAGGCTGTCACTACTGAAAAATAAATAAAGGCAGTAGATATGTAATAGTTTCATCAAGCTTCATAAACTATTATCGATTTCGTTTTTTTTTTTTTGCGAAATATTTTGTTAAACATTCTTAAATGGAACTTATTGCAAAAATATTGAAAATGCAAGATCGCGGGCTATGGCCCCCTTGACAACAAGGTCTTGAGAGTCGATGAGGGTGAAATGAAGTGGGAATGGAGCTGCACCGGAATGCAAGGGCGGGGGAACGGGAAATCCATGAGAAAACCCACCGACCAGCGCCATAGTCAGGCATGATTCCCACTTGCAAAAATCCGGGATTGGCCCGGCAGGAGATTGCACCAGATTCACCTAGGTGTAAGGCAAGTAGTCAAACCGCTCAGCCACCGCTGCCGCCTTGAGGTCGGAATAGCTGTTTATTAAACAACTGCTTTGAGATGTATGCATGTATGTGATGCAGGTTTATTAAATTAAAATTGGTGAAAGTATTTTATTCATATAAAAGTACATGTCTTTTGAGAATTAAGATATAAGCAAACACGTTCATCAGTGTTGACCATGTGACTTTGACAGTTGTATTGGTGTGGGGTATTTCGATGTCGGGTACATGCGCACAGGATGAAGAATCTGTCTACCTCATCTTTAAATGTGTTGCTGCGACTCCGCTGGTGATGCAGTCTTACCAAACTGTGTGGAATTCCCCAAAAGTGTTGAATTTCTGCTGGTGTGTGGAATTTTCTGTAGAATGAGTGACTCTCTGGATTTCGTGGGGAATTTCCACCTCTCCAACTGAAATATTAGACAAAGGTAACTTTCCCGCGAAATGTACTGTTTGTACTTTTTTTAAACATGAATTCGATTGGTCAACGTATCTGTATTTACATTCCCAGAACATTTTATTTGAAAAAGTTGGCGCTCATAAATCGTACAACGTTGGCGACAAGCTCAAACTATTTTCTGAAAGGGAGAAAATAAAATTTGCAGAAAATTGGCGTTGGCTGCATAAAATTTGAGTTTGCGTAGTAAATGTTTTATAATACACAATAATGCATAATTACGTTCAATGTAGCGTAGAATTGTGTGGAATTCGCTTGTGGAATCTAAGGATTTTATGGTGGTTGATCTGGTAACAGTCTGGCGGGTCGTCGTCAACATTGGCCTCAGTAATGGCCTCAGCACTGGCCTCAGCACTGGCCTCAGAACTTTTATCGGCACTGGCCCCAGCACTGGCCCCAGCACTGGCCGCAGTAGTAGCCTAGCTTACGTGCTAGGCCACTCACGCAGCTGGAGCTGGAGCACTCAGTAATAAGTACTCTCTAAGACAGCTGATAATTTTTAATTTGTAGGGGTACTGTTATATGTAGTGTGGCGCGAAGTGAAAGTGTGTGTTGTGACGTGTGACTGTGTTCTGTTGGCAGGTAGCTACCAGGCGTGTACGAACGAGGGACAGCACTGGTCGTTGATCATGTCCGCCCCCTGCTACACCTGCAAGTGCAAGGTACGTACATTCCTCTCTCTGCATGTGTTACTGCGCGTCACTGCGTGCGCACACGTGGCGCACCTGCAAGCC
Source organism: Clitarchus hookeri (assembly GCA_002778355.1). Lineage (NCBI taxonomy): Eukaryota > Metazoa > Arthropoda > Insecta > Phasmatodea > Phasmatidae > Clitarchus > Clitarchus hookeri. Next base: position 1,098,659 of record NQII01000125.1, on the reverse strand, counting down.
GTAAATAACTACTATCTGGCGCGCACATCTCTGTGTGTGCGCGTGGCGGGGCCGCCGCCCCTCCACGTGGTCCCGAACTCCCTTCTACATACTACTCACGGCGCAATGACGCAACGCCTCGCTCAGCTGAGCGCCCACCGGCCATACTTGTCCTCGCACCTACGTTCCCTTCATGGGGCCGCGGTGGTGTAGTAGTCAGACTACTCGCCCCCCTTCAACTAGCCGAACAGGGGTCGTTCCCGGAATTCCGTACGTAAGAATTCGTGCCGGACGATGCCTCTGGTCGGCGTGTTTCAGGGATCTCCCGTTTCTCCCGCTCTTTCATTCCCCTGATCCATCCTCACCTCGCTTCAGCCTCATCGGCTGTCAAGACCTCGATGTTAAGAGCCGCCCAAATCTCTCCACTTTTAACCCTTTCCCGTGTAGTCTATACAGGTCGATGCACCAAACGAGATTTCCTGGAAATGACAATATGTGACTTGAAAAATTAATTTTCCATCACCCCCTTCTATTCCTCTCGAACTAAATCGTTGATCGGCCACAGATCGATAGCTACTCAATTTTTGTCGCTCACGAAACCTTTCCCATAACAATTGTGCACTGCTTCGGATCTTGACAGCATTAAATAATTNCTCAATTTTTGTCGCTCACGAAACCTTTCCCATAACAATTGTGCACTGCTTCGGATCTTGACAGCATTAAATAATTTCGTGTTCAAAATTTTATAACATTTTAAAGTGAGAAGCATGCAATCAAACAGCCCTGTTTCGAAGTACAGCTTTGCATGTCGACTGCCGTCCTACTGTTAAGTGGTTACGCAAATGCCGAAAGTTTTACCACGGAGTACTTAATAATTCAAAAGTGAAAAGGCCGCTTATTACGCGANCTCAATTTTTGTCGCTCACGAAACCTTTCCCATAACAATTGTGCACTGCTTCGGATCTTGACAGCATTAAATAATTCCGTGTTCAAAATTTTATAACATTTTAAAGTGAGAAGCATGCAATCAAACAGCCCTGTTTCGAAGTACAGCTTTGCATGTCGACTGCCGTCCTACTGTTAATTGGTTACGCAAATGCCGAAAGTTTTACCACGGAGTACTTAATAATTCAAAAGTGAAAAGGCCGCTTATTCCGCGAATTCCAGTCCGACACGCCAGCAATATGGTGTCACCGGCCAGCAACATGTGTAACGCCATTCGCCAATCAACTTCTGGTGGCCTACTCGTCAGCCGGCAGTTTAGCCAATAGAAAACGTTTCGCAGCATGCAGTAGCCAATTAGAGAATGGGTACGTCCTCATCAAGAGAACAGTTACGTAATTTCGTCTCTAATGTACCTATTTACTCTGTGGTTCTACAATACGGGTAAATTTATCGCGAGCCGCAACTTCGTGAAGGATAACACGTATGCATGTTCTGGTGATCGTGTAAGAGAGCCACGAGTTAAGGTGGCTGCCTGGTTGAAGGAATTTTGCACGTCTGAGGCCTAAAAGCGTGGGAACTCTAGGGGCAACCGAGGCATGCGCATCAACTCTCTCATCGCCTCTGCGCGCAAAGCACTGAACTGGCGTGTAGTCTTGCCGTCGATAACGCGCCTCTATGAAACCTTCAGCGGAGACACTATCATTTTATGAAGAAATAATAAAAACAATTATTTTATGCACGTCCCTACTCCTTTTCTAAACGTTTTGTACCGGAATGTTTATACATAAAAACGACCGTGAAAATATCCGTTCGACCCATTTTCACTACCTCAAAACAATGTTTCAGAGAGAAATAGAGGAACTGAAAAACGTATTCAGACGCGTAACGCTTCTTAAATGCTCTTCGTAAGCAGACCTCACTCAGACACGTTGGACGGTTTTTTAAACAAAACGTTTTCTGCTGGAGCTCTGGCAAGGCGACCACCTGCCCGGAGAGACGGGGAAGGATGAATGTGAACTAAAACCTGCCCACTCAACGATAACGATCCCTCGCGTCTTTCCCCTGCAAGTGTGACGTGGGAGGCGGGGGAGAGGGCACAGGTTGATGACTGTTCCTTGTCCAAGTGCGGCGACGGAAGGCAAGTGGCGATCGTATCGCGTGAGTTCCGCTTCCAGCCGTGAGAAATTGGCACGACGCCTCGCGCATGCTTGCGCCGTGGTATCTGTAATGGCGTATCTCACCGGCTGGTTCCGAGTACTGAGGCGACGTTGCTTGTTTCTGCCGGAATTACCTTTCACGAGTCCGCTCCACGGAGCGTCGTCTTGCAACTGTCTTACTATACGGCCGTTCGTGGTTATTTGAGTACTTTTGAAATCAACCTTTGAAATGTGCCACTTTCCTTGCCTGCACGTATTCTAACTGTCGCCTGCTTGGAGCTTTCTTCCGCGTTTGAGGCCGAGAAGCGCAAGATCTATAAGGGCTACAATGCCACGCGGTACAAGAGCGCCATCGCCGCTACGCGCAGAGCTCTGAACTNTACAATGCCACGCGGTACAAGAGCGCCATCGCCGCTACGCGCAGAACTCTAAACTGGCATGCAGTGTTCTCGTAGTGCTGCGTGTAATCTATGGGAATTTAAGCAGTGACCCTATAATTTTGTTGGTGAAAAGTCTGTAGCAAGGATTAGTTCGTATCCCTACAGTATTTTTATGTGTACCTATATAACGCGTATATTTTGAGACACAGCGCTTTGAAAAGGCCGTTTTTAACCATGCTGGAGTGTTTATTATGTGCGCTACGTCTTAGAAGTAATCGACAGCAAAATCTGGAGAGTGTGTTCTTTTCGTAGTGCAGCACATTAGACGCACGGTTTTTAATCTCGTGGAAAAACCTGGATTTCCAGCACACAGCACTGCGATTCGAGCGCTAGGCAGGCGGACTCCTTAAGTTGGTAGCGACTTTCTTAACGTCAAATTAAAAATGTTCATTATTACAAAATTAGTGATTGGTTTTTTTTAATGCGCATAAGTCTAAGAATTAGTAAATTGGTAAACTATTTAATATTCTAATAATATCACAGTTTGACTTTATCGACCCACGAATAAAGTGATTAGGCTCATACTGCAGTGTTAAGAAGGTGGCGGAAGAATATTCAGTGAGCATACAAGTAGATCTTAAGCAGGGATTTGAAAAGTGCTCAGTTTACCGTGGGCAACATATATCACCGGTAACTAGAGAAGCAAGGCAGAACTACAAATGGGGCACCTTGGAATATTAAATGACTTGTTGCTCGAATTTTCTCGTCATCATCCCCTTGCCTCGTCACCTTGACTCGTGGGGCGAGGAACCTTCTGGTCCGGGTCAGCTCAGCTATATAAGTCGCGACGTGCCTCTGGGTGGACGGCCACCCGTAATTAAAAGCTTAGGTGACTATCTCCCAGATGAAAACAGAAGAATTAAACGTCCCAAATTACTCCCAGTAACATATCAAGACTTCACTAAAACCCCCGGCCATCCGCATTCTCTGATCGGTCCGGGTCAAAAAAATTCGGTATTTTTAACAANAGAAATTAGGTCGTTTTAACAAAACTACTTCGCGCTAGCATCGCACTCGTCACTCAGTCTGCAGCTCTCGCTGAGTGCACAGTAAAATAACGCCCTCTGAGCTCCGCAACACCCCTCTAACTTGTTTTTCCTTACTTAATTAACGACTAATTTACCAAACAACTTCTGTTAAAAGTATGATCAAACGAAAATATAACTATTTTACACTGCCCCACGTAAAAGTAACCACAGTGCTGCCATCTCTCGACAGAAGTAGCGGAGCCCCGCCCACCGGCCGAGCTCCAGCCAATCACGATTTGTCTCAAATAAATAACTCCGTCCAACCTAAAATACGTATTTTATCTCAAAAATCAAATACTAAAAGAACTTATAAGTTTTTGTTAATATTATAATATGATTACCTATATAATTATACATCTCTAAAGCACCTAATACTTTCATAACAAATTAAAACAAAGTTAGNTGAAAACAAAATTAGGAAACAAATCCCAGTACCACCTCTACTGCTACAATTCGCTTCGCATCGTTAATTACTATAATTAAACTAGGGGAAGGCCAAACCTCCTCCGCTTCTTCCAGACAATCTGCGATAATTTCACGGGAAAATTTTTTCATTAACCTAACCAACTTTTATTGTTTTATTTTTAAAACTACTTAGAAGACGTACTTTATTTTTTTCAAATTCCGTTTTGGTAGGGACCTGGAAATTCACCGCCTTTTACCTTCACTTTCGTAGGCAAAAGTAAGGGGAATAAAATATTGAAAAAACCGTGGCCCAGGGGCTATACTGAGAATGCGAATCGCCGCGCATGTCGGGTTAACTGCCATACTGAACGAAGGCCTGGGCGGGGCGGGTTAGCTGCCCCTAACCCAGACCAAAATTTTGGTTACCGCTTGGGAAGACAAGGACACTCACAGGCCTGTACTTCCCCCGCACTGAGGGGCTTGCCCCGGTGATGATAAGCGGCCGTTGTTGACGGCCATTAGCGCCAGGTGCGTGGTGCCATGGCAACGACGCAACGGGCGGCGACGCTGTGGCCATCGCGACAGTAGGAGAGACCGACTGGTTGGACTGTGGGAAAGTTGGACTGGATGCATGAGTGGTAGACGTTTGGAGTGATGTTTATGGTTGCCGTTGGAGATTTTGAGTATGCATGTGCAACTAATAAGTGGGAATTAAGTGACTGTATAGTAGTACACAGACAGTGATAAGTACCTGTATGTAGCTGATATCGGCATCAACTATTGCGCTCACTGATAGCAATATTAACTGTTAATATTGGGATTAGGCATTTTACATTGTAAATAATAGCTGTGAGTATTTTTATAACATTGTAAATACATTAAAATAAATTAAGTTCTTGTACTTTAATTAAGAGCCTCCTTGCTGACGAGCTTTGATACGCCGCTGGCTACTTGTAACACTGCGACGGCCTGCGAATGGACAGTGTGCAAGGCGCTATTTGTAACATTACGCCACAGCTAACTAGCACGGCTCCGTCGACGTGAAGAAGTCGATGTGCGCTCCGGGTGTCATTCGACGCCCTGAAATTTACTTGCCGTCCGATGTCGGACTGGCGGAAATCAGAGCGTGCGCAACGGCCATTAGGGTCTAATACCATGACATGCCCTTACGAACAACGATGGGATAGTATCCTCTAGACTATATGTAGGGTAATTCGGATACGTGAGAAAAAAAATGGCATTTCCGATTTGTGTAAGAAGCCTTCCGTTCTGCATTGCACATCTACAAAGCAGCCAAAAAAACACTGATGTCGCGTAGAGAGTGGATAGATAAACTGCACCTTAATTAGTAAAATGTACATGTGTTTAAACAGAGTACAAAAACTCATTTTCCATAATAGCTCTGCATGTGTTTACGTACTTGTAAATAACTAAGCGGCAGCAAGTTATCGGCATCTGGTTCTTATAATATGACTACGTCGCATACCAGGTAATGGGATTGCGACAACAGCCAGCTGACTTGGCGCATCTGGTTGACACGCTAGCTTTCAGGCTGACGGGTCCTACGATATAGTACCTGATGAGGCATCGATACGTGTGCCAGTAGGGTTTAGGTAAATGCGCGAGGTACCCACGTGCGTGATTATCCAGTCTGCAGCTGTAGGCGTCGAAAAAAAAAAAATAGTCTCACCCACAAAAGAATGTTGGATTGTAATGCTATTCGGAAGGTTGGCAAACGTCACCAGGCACAAGACATGATTACAAATTGAGACTGGTGCGAGCAATATTTATTGCGCTACACATACTTACGGCACGTCTTTCTGCATGGAGTCGGGCAGCCAATCGTCGTCAGGGTCTGCGTGCATGCAGTCCTGCCAACGATACTGACACTCACAGGATGCTGATCACTGCTCGCTGAATGTCCACAACCGTGGCGGTCGTAGCACTCCGCCCATGTCGGACAATCCGCTGTTTCTTCCTCGGCGTGGTCCATGGCGGTCTTCCAGATTCTGCGAGTCGTGTGCGAATGTCTTCTTCTATCCACTGGTGCCAACGGCGTGCTACAGTAATATCCGCGCGACCGGCATAGCGCGCGGTACGGCGGAAAGACCACCCCGCTGCCCTCAGCACTGCGATGCTACTCCTCTTGATCACGTCCAACTGCTCGAAGTGCAGTCGAGCTCATCCCCGACGCATGCGTGCTACGGACACAACAGTAAGAGTAAGAATAACAACAATTTGTAAATAGTCACATTTTTTAGTTAGGTGCTAGCTTCGATTCACCTGTAAACGTGCAAATAAGATATCAATTTNCCCTCAGCACTGCGATGCTACTCCTCTTGATCACGTCCAACTGCTCGAAGTGCAGTCGAGCTCATCCCCGAGGCATGCGTGCTACGGACACAACAGTAGAGTCAGAATAACAACGATTTGTAAATAGTCACATTTTTTAGTTAGGTGCTAGCTTCGATTCACCTGTAAACGTGCAAATAAGATATCAATTTTTAATCCAGCGTAAAGTAAGTTTACTCGGAATTAGTATTCATGTCTCAGTAAAAATAAATAAAGGTTCTTAAAGGTAAAATAGCTTCTGTAATTTTTCTTGTGTCACCGTAAATAAATTTTCTAGGAAGGTGAGTGGTTTTTCCCTGGAAAAGTAAAAATTATTGGCAAAAACCGCATAAATAACCGTTCAATTAGAGTTTGCCTGGGTAGAACGTGACATCTGCATTTTACTCCGTTGGAATCTACAGCGTGTAATAATTGTAATAACAATAATACTCCAGGCTTGCCTATCTGATTTGCAGATGTTTCCGCTACAGCGATTGCATTTCAAAAACCTTTGAAGGTCATTGCATGATATTTCTTAAAGTCTTGGCGTGATCTTGTGGAAATTTGAATTCTTACGAGGGAGTAACATTTTAAACAGTGTTCTAATGAAGACACATGTCATTTAGTATGAGATGTTCGAACGTATACTACTACGTTGTTTGTAGTATTATGCCTTGCACGTGAGGAGCCCAGGGAGGTAGTTGTAGGAGCAAGGAGTTCTGATAACATCTGAGTAGCGGAAAATGTTGTTCGTTGGACACCTCTCAGATAACAAAAGTCTGTGGTGAAACTTGGTTGCCACCATGACACCGCCAGCTACATCCAATTCTAGAAACGCTTATCTCTTAATTTGTCATTTGATCATGGTTTTTTTTCTCTTCCTCCTTCAGTAGTTAACTCAGCACCCAAGGCCATCAGATAACGTCTTTCAATTTCTGAAATCGTAGGTTGCGCGCAACAAGGGCCCACTCGCATCTTACAGCATTACTCAACAATGAGTTTCTCTCATTGTCACGCCAAGGTCTTCAACTATATCAGGAGGAATGCCATACTTGTTAATCCTGTCTGCTTCGGACAAGCACGCAACGCTGTCTTCCCTCTCAGTTTTCCATTTTTTTGTTTTCGAGGAAGCTGATAGAACTGGGGCAACCTGAAACTGGCCTAAGCTATGGAGCAACGCAAATAACGTCTTCGGCTGTAACTTTCACTTTTTGTATTTTCCCAACTAATTTTCAATACAAGATTTGTATCATAATCTGCATCTCCCAATTTATTTTTTAAATTTCGAATAGAAACAAAAACCAAACACTTTTTCTTTTAACTCGTACATCTTTGTCAGTTACAGAGAAACACGTGGTAATGAACAGTACTGNTAATTTTTTTTATTTCGAATAGAAACAAAAAACCAAACACTTTTTCTTTTAACTCGTACATCTTTGTCAGTTACAGAGAAACACGTGGTAATGAACAGTACTGCACATGAATAAGTAATTATATTTTAACTCATGACTTTTCAATACCTTTTATTAATAGGAAGAAAATGAGTCTTATAAAAAATTAAATATTAGTTTTTAAATAAAAACAACACACGCTACCAAATCTTGCCGGATATTCGATTTCCAAACCTTTTGCATGGTTCGCTTACGGTTTTTTCTTTCTTTTCCCCCCTTTTATGACCGATAAATTCGTCATATGGCAATGTTTGTTGATCCCCCTCCCCCCCCAATAAGTGTGTTCCAGACCGACGCAAACAAAAATATACCCATTCCGTGACCGGTACTTGAACCCGGAACCGCAGCACCGTAAGCCGGCACGCAACCTACGGCACCACGGCTTTAAGCAGCCACATCGTTGTGGTCAGTCGAACTAATAAAACGGCATCTAGTGTGCACGTTTGGTTACAACGTTTTGCAGCTATTGCAGGTCCGGTGTCCAGATAAATGTTAAGGACGCAGTACTCGCGTAACATTACTATGCAGGGGGAAGAGAAACGAGATAAAACTTCCGACGTGAAGTGTGTTTCAGCTCGAAGGAAACTGTGCGCATTGCGTAGTGGAATATAAGTGCCTCCATCATTGCATCAGCTTAGCCGTGAGCTACGGGAGAGTCAGCGTGCAGCATGCTGCACCGGCGAGCACTGTACTGAAGGGCTAGGGCGGGAAACTTCAGGGAGCGGGAGTTGGATAATGACTTCGTGGTTTCCAGTTCACCGTCTCATTACGAGATCCTCCACAAACACCGTTCCTCGCCGGAGACGTAGCAACACGCAAAGCGAAAGTAGTTTCCATGGACCGCGTTGGAATAAGGGTCTAGTTACACCAGACATGAACTTAATTGGCAGACACGAAAGAAAAAAATCCTGGTTCACAGCAAAGAGTAGCGCAACTGTGCCAGGTTCACTGTTAATTTAACACTTTGGAAAACAACCTTGTAAAAAATCGCCCGTTACTTTGTGTACAAATTTAATGAAAACAATTATTAGTACATTTGCAGTAGAGTTCTCAGCAAGTGAGAAAATGCAGTTTCATCCCATGTTGCGAGTGAATGTGTTTTTAGACAGATTAGAGATAAAACTACTGTAATAGAAACACACATATCTTAATAACTTTGATCGATGCATCATACACTCACGTGAGTGTTCTTTTTTTTGCATGGGAAGACGTTAACCAGGGTAATCAAAATCAAAGTGTTCAGTTAACTGTCAGTTAGCTATATTAACAGTTTGGGTAGTTGCGTAGAACCCAAGATCTCAACTATCCTCTCTGCTTTTTAACCATGCACTTTCTCGTAATTGTTCTCGCCACTAATCAGCTCTTTGGTGAAAGAAAATGTCGTTTCCTTCACGGAAAGAGTATGGCACTCACGGGTCAAGTATCAAGAGGGAACGATGTTCAGTGCTAGTTATGTACACCGTCACAATAAATAAATACCTATATACCTATATATCTGTCTTACGTCATTCCTCTCAAAACTTTGCGAACGGCACCCCGCGAAAACGCGAACTTAGAAGCGAAATACTTTTATTGACAATTATTCCTCTCAAAAACATATGACACATCTCAAATTATCCACCGACTGCCACTGAAATTCATCTAAATTCCTGCTGTTGAGTATAACCACATTTTTGCAAATTGATTTCATAGTACTTCCTAAAATGGCGCATTAAAAATTTTTCCGTCATATTTGTTTTTTATAACTATTCCACCAATAAACAGCACGTGTGTTATTCAAACCCCATTTAGTGAGCTTATACGAAACTCTGTTTGCACTTTTTTTGAAATTGTAGGAGACACCACCACTTAGAAAATATTTAAAAATTGCCTCCAACGTAACGCTAAAATGTGATTTATAAACTCTCGAATAAATAACCTTACTAGAAAACTATATTAAAATGCTGCCTACTTGAATGTAGATTGACTTATGGCACCGTATATAAATAAATTACGACTTGCAGTCTAGGTCTGCTTCTTGCCCTCTAAGATAAATGCATGTCGAACAGTCAGTGAAAACGCACCTAATGACATTACTCCTGAGTTATTTCAAGGAAAATAAGGTGACTTGGGCAGAAAGTTATCAAATTTTAAGTAAGAAAACACGAACTAAGCTGTAGCACCAAACTGGGTCCAGTTCGGTCTGAAAAGAAATTGTGTACACGCAGGAAAATATAAATTAAATATGCTACCCTCGAATATAAGGTAAAAATAAGAGGCCTTGTACCAACGTAATCCCAGAAAAATAAGGATATTCTCTTCACGCCTGAAGAGCTTCAGATGTGCCAGCAGTCTTTGCTCGCAGTTCTAAGTACAACTGCTCTGAGCAAACCGTGTTAAGAAAGACGGAAGCTACGTGGTTGTATCTAGTGAGTTCTAGAAATGTGGTGCAGTGCCTAGGTTATGTAACGTGTTCTTTCCGGAAGTAGTAAACATCTTAACGAGGAAGCAGCCCTTACCTGAGTTGGTCGGTTCACAGACTGATGAATAGCGTTCCCCAAACGCGTAAGTAAAATCTTCCTCTGAAATGGGTAACATCGTCGGTACTTAATGTTTTCTTCTTATATACGCGGAACCAGTAAACGGATTTCAAACATACTTTATTCGTGATCTGAGTTAAAATATACGTAATACGCGCTGTTTGAAATTCGTTCTTTTATGAAAATGACAAAGAAACAATTCGCCTACATCGGTCCAGATTTTCGCTTCACGTTTCTCTTCTCGACAAAAGGAAGTAAACCTAAAAGTAAAAATAAATCCATTGCTTGGTGGAGCACGACTTTTGAGTGCAGCATGGTGTAACTGGGTTGGGTTTAATTTATATTCGGTTTGCTCGGAGTTAAAAGCTACGGTGAAAGTTCATACGACGCAGCGTGTATAACTAGCAGATCGTGGGCAGCGCAACATAATTTACACGTGTATTTATAATGTCTCGAGAAACAACTGCGCTGTAAATCACGACGTGACTTTCAGCTTGACAAATGCCCATCGTTTGCCAGTTGCGGAGCTGCTGTGAGTTCTCGTTGAACTGGCGACGACCGCTGCGAGACAAGGGCCAGTCAAATGCGCGTGACGTGGAGACTATTTCTGCCACTTGTTCCCTCGCTAGGGAACACACGGGACAAAATACCATGTACAAACGCGTGCTCGTCACCAATCATTGTCATATTTCTGTACAAATGTCATAGAATTATGAATTTTCTAGCACGAGGATTAAGTTTAAGTACGTATTCAAATTACACATGTAATATGTGGAATATCACGGATATTGAATGCGTATGAGGGCATGTGTGTGGTGTTTATATATATGTATGTATATATATAAACACATTCATACACACGCCAGTATACACATTTAAGCGAGTGAAACTTAACCCTGCTGGAGGATCTTACAAAACTAAACCACAAAAAATATAAGCTATTAGTGTACCTTATACACCGCCAGCAGATAAAATTGATCATTTCAAGCCAGTAATAGCTGTTCACCGTGTACGAGCAATTTTGCGTTACTTATACATTTGTTATAGACACCTGAAATGTTACAAACATTAATTGTTTCTGAAAGATACTATATTGAACATAATTGTACGATTTCGTGCCGTATTTAACACTCGTATTTACTCCGTCACCTCTAACCTCTGTTACCTGTGGCTGTGATCCATTAAAACCATTATTCTCAGACTACATGAAAACTTATTAAAAATTAAATGGCAGTTGAAATTTAAATAGTACCTACCTATTTCCTTGTGGGTTTCAATTGAAAGAATGGTGTCCGTTACTGCTCAAAATCTCCTTTCACTTTTCGGACATCAAATTTGTCATTTCAAAATAGTGTTGTCTGAAATCAGTTCCTTGGGAATGCAGGCTTTATCATTCTACATTTTTAAAAAATAGATTTTATCGACCTTATGCTGGATCTGTAGTAGATAGGACTACACTTCAATATACTATATGCACAATTGCAGTCTCCATTTGACCATTGGCCGCTTGTCTTTGTGTGACGACAGTCTGCTACACGAATGAGCCAATCGGAATTAAGTTTCTCTGTTACTGACCTCCGTAATTGGCGGACAGACAGAGCAGATGCGGCACAATTCAAATTATCCAATCACGAAAGTGGTCCCGAGCTAAAGTTCGTTGGAACACAAGTTGTCCTGAAATCTTATCGCGAAAAACAGGTGCCTCTAGAAATAGAGAACGACTTACAACCTAAAATACGTCCATTCGTAAACCTAAAACTGTAAACATATAGACCTACATTATGTACCTGAGTTTATAACGCAGAGCTCCCCAGGACCATAGGATTTTGTTCCAACCAACCACGTCGTGGATACCGACTTTTTAAAGGTTGAAAATCTTGTTGCGTATATAGAAATTTATAAATATTTACTTTATTATTTTATGTTTGAAATAATTCAATATGTTCGAACATGTCTTTTGCGAAAATGCGGGATTAAGCATTTACTATTTTTTTAATCACTTCGCGTACGTTTCCATGCAAATTAAAAGAAATATGTCTATATTAGAGATATCCAGCCGGCTGTTAATAACTTGTTTTAGATTAGTACAGATCTAGTAGAAATCATGTCTGTAATAATTAGGGAAACTACTCAGTTTTTTTTTCCACTGATGTCATGGCAGAACAAGTCTCATTACATATGCAGAAAATTTACGTCTTCGTGCCGCATTTGTTGTTTCAAGCTTGAGCACTTCTCATTGCAGTAACGTTTCATTTTACAAGTTGTTGCGAATTTTTAGCGTAATTTTTACTGTATGTTGTATAAAGGTGAAAGGGAACTTTTGTATAAATTTTATTTATTTACTGTGACATGCTCGTTCGTTACTGGTTCAGATGTTACGTACAGTATACGGGTTAGGGAAAATTATCATATATAGTAGCATTACTGTTTGTTTACATGAGGTGGAGGAAAATCCTGAAAGTAGAACTTCAACAGAGCTTCAGGAAATTTGGAAGTAACCGTGAATGGACTATATGGTGCAAGCCCTTTGCTGATTCACAACTTCGCAGATACAAACGCGGGTTAACTATGCATACTAGCCAGCTGTACATCCATGAAAATGTCGCGTGCGTGCCTTGAGCGGTTTCGTAAAGCTTAACGTCTCATCTTCAACGCAATCATGCACGCGAATGTGGTCATGTGCTGTGTGTGATCTCTCGTTGGCCCAAGGTTGGCGGAACCGTAGGCCAACCAGAACTTCGTGGACACGGTGTTCGATCGTCAGTAATAATAACTGGCACGAATATTGACGCCCTCCGACGTCCTTTGAACCTTCGCTGAGAAAATGATCGAAACGTATATTTCGGAAGAAAAATGTACTAAAATCGAGGGATTATTAAAAAAAATGATGTCCCGTTATTCTGGTTTGGAGCAGTTAAGAGAAAGAATACAAACTTGATCGGTTTATCGTTATTTCCACCTTATGTTGTTTAGAGGTTATGTTGTTTTCCTGGGGTCGCGATGGCATAGTGGTCAGGCTGCTCACCTCCCACCTAGTTGAACCAGGTTGGGTTCCTGGCGGGGTCGCACTCGGGTTTTCACATTTGGGGACAATGCCGCTGGTCGGGAGGAGTTTTCTCAGGGATCTGCGGTCCCCCCCCCCCCNCCTCATCGGCTCTCAAGACCTTGATGTTGAGAGCTTCCCAAATCTCTCCACTCCACTCCATTTACCACCAGCTTAAAAGCGACTGTTTCGGAACAGCAACGCTCCTTGCGGCGAAACTGTCCAGTAAGCACTCTATGTATGTTGCTAACCTGAGTAGAATGGACCCTAGACGGAGTAGAGAGGTCTCATGACGGATCGGTGGGGCGGGGTCGAGCACGCCAAGTTGCAGGCGACGAGCGGCTTGCTGGATTGTCCCTCGACGTTGTGTATGCACGCGGCACCGCCAGGTGGCTGCAGTCCAAGCCTGGAGACAAGTGCAGCATACGGTGCATCCCAGTCGAGCTGCAGATGCAGATGTGAGTGTATATATATATATATATATATATATATATATATATACACACACACACCAACACGAAATCTTCCTAGTAATATACATTTGCTCTTTATCTATTTGCGGTATAAGTTTTTACGTTTATTTTTAAATTAATTAATTTTCTTACGCCTTATTTAAATTTTCCAAATTTGAAAGGATGAAATTTTATTTTCTTAGACACAAGTTTATTTTCGTATAATTTGCGGACGTGTTTGTGAAGCCCTACATGAAAGCATAACATACAGCTGCTCTGACGCAAGGAAGTGGCGTATATTCATGAACGAGCAGATATTAGCTGCGCGTTCAAGGTCAGGAAGCGAGGGAGCGATACGGGCGACACTAACACGCACCGCTAGCTCCTCATCGCCTCTACGTGCAAGGCGGGTAGTGTTTCCGTCGTGATGCTGTACTGTGCAAATCAGATCTGCAACAGTGCGACTTTATTACACGCGATGGAAGCCCACAGATTCAACTACGCCCGCGTAGTCTTACTTTTCTCTCACCGCTTAAGGAAACTGCATAGGCAAGCTCCATATAACAATCCATACCAGCCGCCATGCAACTTTTCATGCAAACTTCAAACGTGGGACACGGGCTTTAAGGTCTTTACACAATTGCAAATTAAGCATTAAGCAGTATACAATAGAAACGCATCTTAAAAGTATGTTGATTGAAATTAAAATAGGCGTCTATTTGTTCGTGTTTTTGTTTTCCTAATCGTTTTTAGCAGCAGGGAAGTAGAAATAAATCGCAGTTGTTTATATAAGCTTTTCACGGTAAAGTGAGCACTTTTTAAGGCCCTGCTAAATGTTTCCTTTAAATCATTTTCTATCTTCCCGCCATTTTTAATATAAACATTGTCATGTGACTATTCTCAAAAGTTAACGCCTGAAACTGTTATGTAATACATTTATTATGAGTTAATGCTTGTTTGGAGGGCCATCAATTTGTTCACTTTACCGTGAATAGCATCTATAGTCCATTATTGGTTACTTCCAACTTTTCTGAAGCCCTGCTGAAGTTCTACTTTCAGGCTATTCCTCCACCTCGTGCAAACAAAACTCAGCCAAGTCTAGATATCACACCAAAGGGACAGTGCACTGCATTCGCACGTACTGAGTATAATAATATTTCCCGTAATAACTATTTCTTACCAGGCATTACTAACATGTCTATTTTCTCGCTGTTTTATTCATAATAATTACAATTTAAATATTATAATTTCTATGTAAAATAATTTCAATCTAACCAAAAATATAATAGTTTTGTGTTAACACAAGTATAAAACGCTTCTGATACATGGTGTATTTACATAACAGATGAACACGGCATCCATGGAATGGTTTTCAAAGGTTTGATTTAAAACTTGTGAAGGATCCAGAATTGACATAGTGAATTTCTGCGAGGTTCCTGCTCGCTGCTACTTGTTACTGGTCGTGTAAAGTCCCGTACTTGCGGGACATTGACCCCTGTCGGGAATCCCTTTTCATAAAACGCAGGCAGAGCGCGCGGACGTGACATCTCGTCTGGGCCGCAGACGAGCGTGCGTCGGCGGTGACGTCACCTCCGCCGGCGCCCACTAGCCGCGTCGTCTGCTGGTGCAGTTCGCGGGTTCGCCTTCTTCAGCGGCCATTCTCTAATGACGGCCTGGAATCTCCCTGCCGCGGGAATGCCACTGTCTTTTGTTCCGTTTCCCCCGAGGTCGCCCGCCGACAAGCTATCTTAACTGCCGGCACGCAATTAAGACCCCCGCCTGCCTGCATCGTTCTTCTCCTTTTTGAGCCAAGAAGCGCGGGAGCAATAAGGATTACACTGGCACGAGCTACAAGCGGGCCATAGCCGCTACGCTCAGGTATCTGAACTGGCTGCAGTGTTCTCGTAGTGCTGCGTCTACCTATGCCACATTCAGCGGTGACCCTATCATCTTATTGATGAACAGCCTGTTGCCAAGTTCAATAAAGGATCCTATCGTAGTTTGGCTTGTGTCCGCCTAGTATGTGTTAAGATACGGAAGTCCGAAAAAAATCCGTTTTTAACTACATTTGGAGAGCACCAAAATAATATTTACAGCATGCTTGCGTGGTAACTTTAAAGTGCCATTACGTTGTCGTCTGGGGAATGATGTCTTCTAGTAGATAAGCATACTGGAAGCAAATTTAACGGTTTAGTAAAAAAAAAACCAGTCTTTCAAACACTCTGCAATGCAGTTCAAGCCCCAGGCAGGAGGAACCCTTAAGGCGCATCCCCAGAAACAAAATTGGCAAACGCCTCAAGGTCAGGTCAGGCCGGGAAGAAAAATCGCTACAGCCATGGAAAATATCATCAACAAGCTTCGCGATTGTTTTGTTTCCTCAGAATGGTTAGCGGTGACTACAGTCTAATATCGCCGTAGTTTCAAACACTGTTTTACAGAATTATGTATATCGTACACGGAGAGATACTTGGGGCCGCGGTGGTTTAGCGCTTAGCCTGCTCGCCTCCCACCGAGGCGAACCGGGTTCGATCCCCGGCCGGGTCACTCCCGCAAGTGGGAATCGTGCCGGACGATGCCGCTGGCCCACACGTTTTCTCGGGATTTCCCGCTTCCCTCGCCCTTGCATTCCGACGCTGCTCCATTCTCAACTCATTTCACCTTCATCGTTTTTAAAAATCTCTCAATTCAACATAGGGATACTTACAGCAATTTTTGCTGGTTTTGATAATTTTTCAACGACCACATTTATGTTTCAACAACCAAATTTATAAATTGGCAACAAAACATCGACTTTCATTTCTGTCCTGAAAAAAATACATTTAATAGTTATATAGATTTTTAATAGAATCCACAGAGCTGCTTACAACGAGAGCCACGTGACAGGGAGGGACACTGTCGCACTGCCGTATCTCGAGTGCGAGGTCCTTGCTTGGAGACGCTGGGGAAGGATGCGGCTCGCAGTAGAGGAATATGCGATTACCAACTGTCCCAGCCGAGAATCACCCTCCATGCCTCTTACTCCCGCCGCCTGTACTTCGATCCCCAGGCAGACATTTCTGTAACGCATTCTAACTGGCATGTTGTGAAATCAAATGAAACATGTTTGCTCTTCCACTGAATATGGCACAAACATCTGGAGCATTTATTAATTTAATTTACTTTAAAATGGAAACCTGTTACAAAACTGACCGTCAGGAAGAGAGCAGGAACCCCGGTTGGGTCTCGTTTGTTAGTCATTGGCCTCTCACTTCTGAAGTCACCGGTTCAATTCCTGATCTTGTGTGTGTTGTGGGTAACTTCCGGACAAGGGGTTCTCGTGTAGTGTGTGTGGCGGTCACAGACGTGGTGAAGGGGTTTCCTTGGAGCACTCCCGTTCTTCCCCCTGTTTTCATTCCTCTGTGTCTCCACCTATATCTCATCCAGTCTTCGGGCTGGCCAGAGCTATAGGTCTCTCCCCCAGGGTACGACCGTCGGATTAGCAACATCCTCCTGTCATCCGCAAATTGATTTTTATTTTCACTTGGAGTGTAACTATCAATAAATATCTAGCTAAAATAAATAGCATACACAGTACAATGATATATTAAAGAAAATTGACAAAAAATTAATATTACATTTTCAGCAATTGAAAAAAAAAAAAAAAAAAAAAAAAAAAAAACCGTACTTAATATTTTGCACCGGCCTCACAAACATATCTAAAATCAAGCAACAATTAATAACGGTAGAGTACCTGGGCGTCGAAGGAGAGAAGACAGTTGCATAGAGTAGGCGCGTGACACTGCGTATGCAATAGTTTAGTGTCACGCGCCTGCTTCCTATGCAACTTGTCCTTCACGCATTATTGCACAGCCTTGTTCTGCAGGTGTACGCTGCAAATTTGAACACAATTCTTTGATATACGAATACGTTTCCGGATATAAGTCCATTGGGCTTTTGTGTTACTATTGGTCCCAAGAAACTGTGCCCAGTGTTTGGGCACTGAGTTTCCGACAATTCTGTATAAAGAACAGCATTTCCTAGTAACCGGGTTGGGGGGGGNATTTCAATTTCAGTGCTGGCAACTTAAACATAAACTTTTTCTCTGTATTTGTCCTTGTCTGCTGCTTTTTGACTTATCAAATATAATTTCCCTGAAGATACTGAGAAAAAATAAATAAAACTAAAAAGAGTCTATAATTTGTTGAATGTAATGAGACAAGTGGTTAGGAAAGACGCAAGCGGGCTTTTTTTTTTTTTTTTTGCGAGGAGCGGGCAGTGGTGACAACACTGACTGAGTGGCGGCGGAGGCAGCGTGAATCTCGGACAGAGCTGCCCGCGAGGTTGTGTCGGGCGGAGATAGTAAGCAACAGTGGGTGACGTCAGCTGCCGTTAGCCGTGCCGCAGACAACCTGCTCCCCGGAACTGGACCACGCACTCCCCATCACGTGCGCCACTGATCGCAGCTACGCGGCCAGGCCCACCCAACTCTCTGCCGGGGGATCGGAAACAAAGAAATTAGCTACTGCTCCCACCGAGGCGAACCTGGTTCAACCCCCGGCCGGGTCACTTCCGGACTTTCGCTAGTGGGAATCGTGCCGGACGGGGATCTCCCGTTTTCCCCACCCCCCTTCTTTCCGGCGCTGCTGGATTCTCGCCTCATTTCACCCTCATCGGATCTCAAGACCTTCCTTCTAAGAGCCGCTCAAATCGCTCAACAACAACTACTGCTATATACAGGACCTGTCCTTGATGTAGCAGGAGTAAACAGCTTCGAAGGGCGCCAAGCAAAAGCGAGTGCCCAAGGTGCCATGCAACAGATTCAGTACATTAGACGAACATTTACAGAAATAAGGAATAACTTGTACTAAACTAATATTCTGAAAACTCACTTAAATTATAGTTTTAAATAATATTAAATTAATGACTTTTCTAAAAGACACTCATAAGCCCACTATAACAGTGATCCTACCCTGGCTTCAGCCTCAGGTTATCCCACTCCATCAGGTACACGAGAACACAAAACACCAAAGACTTATGGGTAAAAATATGGCATCAAGCCAAGTAGTAGGCTACTAATAATAAAAAAATGTTATGAAGGTTAACCTAAAATACAATAAAAAGGGACATAAAATACAGTCACAATAATTTATTACAAGAAATGTAATAAAGGTATACAAAATTAAAAGCACATATATTTTACTTTACTTGATTTATTGTATCACATTACATTTTAGTATAAAACTCAAAGAAAGCAAAGCTACACCTATATGGCACACTCAGAGAATCCAGGCAAGCAGCGCAGAAGACAGCGCAGATAAACCACTCGTCCAAGTGACGACCCGTCTCCGAGAAAGCCCGCCAACCAGCGGCATCGTCCGGCACGATAACCACATGTGGAGGTCCGGGAGTGGCCCGGCCTGGGATCGAGCCCGGTTCGCCTCGGTGGGAGGCGAGTAGGCTAACCGCTCAGCCACCGCGGCCCCCTGTGGAAAAGGAAGAGGGCGCGGAAGTAAGCAATATGACTATCTCCTTCACCCACTCGCATCGCGAGATAGAAGACACCCCTTTCAAACATTAATGGACTCGTCCCTTTCGCGCAGAAAGCCGCCACACCTGCTGCAGCTAACCGCCAAACTCTTGAATGCTGAGTCGACGTGTGGCGTGGAAGTGCATCTGCGGTATACTGCCATGTGATTGTCAAAGTTTATTTTATCAGATTGATTCAATTAAGATAAACAAGGTTTAAGGAACAGAATAAAAACTCTTACTGTATTCAATCACTGGCTGATATCAACATTCCACAAAGTAGGAACCACAAATCCATAACAGTACTATAATACCGCTGTGTCTTTGGCGGGAGAGGGGGGGGGCCTAAATATTGTTCGCTTTCACTGGGGTTATATTAAGGACCGGCCCTTGGTATTTAGAGGTAGGCGGAGGCCGTAGTACTAAAGCTGCGTTTACAATGTAAAAACCATAAATTAATTATGATGCAGTGACCACATGTATGGATCTACGATTCACAATTCACACGATAACTATTGAGTCTAGGTGATGAAAACTTTTTGTTGAATTCCTAACCTAACCTCGTATAACACATCCATAAATGAACACTGCTGTCTTCAAAACAGACATTTTATGGAAGAGGAGCTTATTACGGTAAACGCAATTCACAAATATATTCATATATAAGTAAAACATGCCTTTATAATATTTATGATGATTACTTTGCCACAAGTTGCAGTTTCCCGCCAACAACACAGACTACTCTGTTCTGATTGGCCACCTCCACACAGAATTTACTTAATGTATAAAATGAAATTATTTTTTTTAGCAATTAAGTAAATCCCAACCACGCACACGGCCTGATTATTTATATCGTGAACCGTCACGTTTAAAAATACAGAACACAAAGTTTTTCTGTGCACATCATAATTGTTAAGTAATTGCTTCAGAGGATTGTTTAACTGAAGCTTTTCCCGTGTTTGGGAGTGAGAAGCGCGAGGGCGCTAAGGGCTACACTGCTACGCACATCAGGTGTGACATCGCCACTAAGCGCAAGACTAGGAACTGCGTGCGGTGTTATCGCCGTGTTGCAAGGACCAACGAACCTTTAAGGCGCGGTCGCGTTATTTTATTGTTTGAAAATCTGTAGCAAGGTTCAATTCTGGGCCCTTCAAAATTGTTGTATGTATTTGACGCGCATATTTTAAGAAACAGCGATTTAGAAAAAAAACTGTATATGTTTATGTGCCCCGAAATGGTGTTTCTAATGTGCATGACGTCTTGAAAGCAGTCAACATACTTCTGTTGAAGTGTGTGTTTTCTTCGTATATCAGCACAATGGACGCACGTTTAATAGTTTCTTGGTAAAAAAAGTATATTTCAAACACTATGCAACGCAGTTCAAGCACCAGGTAGGCGGGGTCCTTAATTGCTCAATTGTGAGCACAGCTTTAACGTCTCGTCGACAGCGAGGTCATTACAGACGGAGCAAGTTGCTCAGAGAAGCAACAGCGGCGAAGGAATCTGTCACGGCCCGTTGTAAGGAACCATCCCATCATTCCCCTGGAGTAATTTCGGAAGTTGGCTGGACTGGGTTTCGAANAATTTCGGAAGTTGGCTGGACTGGGTTTCGAACACTTGTCACTCCTACTGCGGATGCGCAGGTTATCGGCTGCGTCATATCGCTCATGTTAGATCTGACGCTCGACAAAGTAACCGCAGGGTAAGATTTTATGCTTTGCAGAAATTTTGTTCATCTTGGAGTAAGACTATTTTGTTACTGGCTTTCTTAAAAGCAGTACCTGGGGACTGGACAACATCGCGAATTCATTTCACGACAAGCTGGACATCAAACTCGTGTACATTTCTGTTTATGTTTGCAGATGGGCCGCAATTTATTACCCACGCCCAGGCGAACTCTGAGCCAATATTCTTGCAACGAAACAACGAATACCCTACAAACTAATCTGAGCTGAAACTATCCACACAGTGGGGTAACAGCCAATGAACGCATATCTAAAGTTCTACAATACATTGGACAGCGGAGTTTGGCATACAAGTCGTTTAGAAAAGCGAATACTTCCTGTCCCTAGAAATAACAAATTTGTATTTAGCATATATACAATACCTGGCCCACGGTTAACACTACCCTAACTGACTACTCGTATTTTGAATGAAACGTAGACTACATTATTTTCAAACGTAATTTAACTGTATAGGAGAGTGGCTTTTAATTTAAGAACTACACCAGACTGTATAACGTACAGAACTCACAGAACAGTAGTACACATACTACCAAAATTTTCAGAAAAGTACGATTTATCATGAATATGAAAGAAGAACGCAAGTATTTTGTAAAAATGTAAAATATTTTTCTGCAATTTATTTATTTCAAAGTTTTAAAAAAATAATTTAATAAGAATTTCTTTTAAAATCAAAATATAAAATTATTTCCATTCGCAATACTTCAGAAAGCACATTTTGCAGAAAAGAAATTAAGCAAGAACATTATAATAAATACTATGGTTATAAGCAATAAAAATTAAGTAATGTTATATACAAATATTTTAATAATTATTTAATTTGACAAAGATTTCAGCCACACAAGATATTATATATATATA
The DNA here is from genome assembly GCA_002778355.1 of Clitarchus hookeri. NCBI lineage: Eukaryota > Metazoa > Arthropoda > Insecta > Phasmatodea > Phasmatidae > Clitarchus > Clitarchus hookeri. The sequence continues at coordinate 1,076,801 of NQII01000125.1, read as the reverse complement.
TATTTAAAATAAATTATTTAAAGTGAAACAAGTTATTTTTAGAACGCATTACTTCAAATAAAATAAGTTGTTTATAAAATAACATATTTAGAATATGTGTTTAACATTGGTAGACGCAAACGCATGCAAGGTCAGACAAGACTTATTCATTACTACGCCGTTGTCGCATTATAGCAAGCAATCGCTTATTTCATTTTTGCCAACGAAAATATTGTATTGACAGGAGTGACACTGGAAGTGATTTTCATTGTATTTGTGGTTGCTAAATGTTGTTATTTAAATGTCGCAAGTAAAGTAGAAAGATGTAAAATTAATAATATTTGCTGATTTCATTGTTTGTTCTTGAGACACTAGTATTAAAATTTATAAATCAAATTCTACATAACTGCAAAGCCGAGTGGTGAGGAAAAAAATGAAAAATATCGCAGACAGTAGAATCGTTATTCCACCAGCTGACGACGTGAACATAGCTTATATCTCATGTATAAAAACGCCGTGAATATCTTCTTTGTGCTGTTCCACATTTTGCTGTGTTTTTTTTTTCTTTTTTCTTTCACTTCGTTTCTTGCCTTACAGGATCATAAGTCTTTGAAGCTTCTATGTGTTGTAACTTAACGTTTATTCTACGATTTTTGTGGTTTGTTTTTGTGCCTGTCTTGGCGCTNTTGAAGCTTCTATGTGTTGTAACTTAACGTTTATTCTACGATTTTTGTGGTTTGTTTTTGTGCCTGTCTTGGCGCTCCTGGTCCGTTTATATTTGAGTTGTGTTTTACCATAATTTGATTTATTTCTGTGCAAATTTCTCTAATCTATTTATTTTTGCCATTATGTTTTTTTTTTCAATAGCTGGTTTAACAACTGGGTTACTCGTGTGTAGGTGATAGTAGAGGATTTTGTATAATCTTTTGTAGTTTTTAACAANGCTGGTTTAACAACTGGGTTACTCGTGTGTAGGTGATAGTAGAGGATTTTGTATAATCTTTTGTAGTTTTTAACAATTGTCTTAGTTAAAAATATGCTCTTGTATTTTGTGCAGTTTTTTTTTTGTAAAATGTTGTATTTTGCATAGGCAATTTCAAATTAGGCATTGGAAAAAGTCCAGTTGAATTCTAAGCATAAAAAAACAACAGTTAAATCAAAACTGTAGATAGAAAGACGACATTATTTGAGAGGTCGCGGACAAGGAGTGCACTATAAGAAATTGTTCGCGAATATACCACCCGGGTGGTAAAATGTTTTCGCATAAATCCATGATAGCGTTCCTTCATTTGCTCAGGGAACAGTCAAATGCATAGGGAAGTTACCAGTTATGCATTTTAGCGGTGTTAAACATTCCATTATTTGCAGCCCGTTATGTATTTACATAAAATTTAAAGGTAAAAAAATAATATTGCAGTTTAGGAAGTTTAATAGGATTTTTTTTACACTGTGGTCATTAGGCATAGCGCCAAGACTAATCCTTCCTCCTCACGAAGGCCAGCGACTTTGGCGGGAGAATCAGCATTGATATGAGATTGCCGCCATTTGAACAGCTGGACGGAATAACAGCGCGACTGTTACCTCGCAGCTGTTAAGACGGCCCCTTTCAAGGTCACGGCTGCAAGTCTACTTGGAGAGGAGAGCGTTGGCGAAGCGTTCTCCTTCGCGTTTGATATCAATTTAGGCTTTTCCCGATTAACTGAGCAATCTTGAAAGCCTTGTTTATGATTTACTATTCGTCTGGTTTTGTATCGTTATTTTGCATGAGGACTATTTCTTACTAGGCATCACCAACACACATATGTCCTCATTGTTTTATTAATATTAATTATAACTGAAATATTATAATTTATAGATTTAAATAAATTAAAGTTCAATGAAATCGAAAATAAGATACTTTTATGTTAACAGAAGTATACAATGCGTGTGATACGTGGCATATTTAGGAAAGAACCAAAGAAGTCATACAAGGGGTGATTTTTTAAAGTTATTATTCAAAAAGTGTAAAGAAACCGCGAATACACTATACACAGTTATAGACACTGGGTCAGGATGAGATAATAAACTTATTTAGGGGTAGTAAAATTTTGGAAAAAGATTTCACGATAAATTCTATTTCAAAACACTGAGGGCTCGTCTACTTATCTCGAGTGACTGAATTACATCTAGACAGGTGTTAATCAACTGTCTGTACACGAATCACGTAGGAGCCATGCCGATGTTGCCGAATTCCGGTGGCCCGGTCAAATATGAAAACGCCTTCTCAAGCAGACAGCAACCAATGGCAATAGATAAACTTCTGTCGGGTGCTTATAGTATTGAGGTCCACTGTGTACTCATATTTTTATTTTTTGCCAAAAATCAGTAGCTCTCAACATATTTAACGGACAAAGTGTGTTGGTGGAAAAGAAACACACATAAGTGAGCGTATCCGAAAAGCTCGTAACGAAGTTGGCGGGAGTGAGTGGGCGTCGACGCGGAGGTCGCGGGGAGCAGCGGGTAGCTCCTCCGCAGAGCAGGTCCAGCAGTGGCGTCGACCTTGCGGCGAAGGCCACGCGACCGGAATGTTGGGCCGCGAGTGGGACGAGCAGCTCGATAGGTCGATAGGTCGCGAGGTCGACGCCACTGCTACCCCAGCTCGCACTGGCACACTTCCCAGTCAGCGGCAACACCCCCGCCGGACCAACACAGTCCTCTCATTTCAAGACCAGTTGCACCCCAAAAACACTTTAGTCTATATGCACTTTCGTGGTTGGACGATTTTAAATATCACGTGCCTCAAGTGGTCGTTCAGTAACGGAAGTGCTTTATTACGATTGGCCCAGTCAAATAAGAACATTTCTTCTCGCGTAGACACGCGGCTAGTAACCAAATGAAGTTGTGGTTGTGGACGTAAGATATCGAAGTCAGCATGGCCATCAATATTGTCACTGACAACTCCTGTCCGTATATATAGGTTATTCCCAATCATAGACTAAAGACGAGGTAGACCGATGTCGCTAGCTGCCGACAACAAATTTCCGTGTCCCTTCATTGAACTGCTTTTCTGCGTGACACGTCTAGCGAAAACGGCATGGTTTGGATTTTACGTTAGAACACTGATTTGTAAACAAGTGTTTCGAGATGTATGTTTACTTCATCTAACCAATCTGTAACGCAGTTTGATTAAAATCAAACTGGTAAAAGTATTCTATTCATATAATAGTGCTTGTCATTTTAAAAATTAAGATATAAACAAACACTTTCATCACTGTTGGCCATGTGACTTTGGCAGTTGTGTTGCTTTGGGGTAGGTCAATGTTGGGTATAATGCGCAGAAGACGAATAAGTGGTCTACCTCGTCTTTACTGCATGTTTCTAATGTCTTCACACTTTTTGAATCAATTATTTAAAAAATCACTCCACTCATGATGTCTTTGGTTGTTTCCTAAATATACCGAGTATCACGAGCATTTTATGCTCCTCTCAACTCAAAAGTACCTTATTTTTGATTAAATTGAACGTTCACTTAAATTNAGTATCACGAGCATTTTATGCTCCTCTCAACTCAAAAGTACCTTATTTTTGATTAAATTGAACGTTCACTTAAATTTTATATATATATAATATCATTTAATTTGTAATTATCACGATAAAAAACCAGAAAGAATATAGGTGTGTTGGTAATGNATATATATATATAATATCATTTAATTTGTAATTATCACGATAAAAAACCAGAAAGAATATAGGTGTGTTGGTAATGGCTAGTAAGAAATACTTCCTGTGCAAAATATTATTACACTAAGTTCACACGAATACGGTGCGCTGTCCCTTCGAGGTAATTCTCTAGACTTAGTTACGCCTAGTTTGCACGAGGTGGAGGAATATCCTGAAAGTATAACTTCAGCATTGCTTCAGGAAACTTGGAAGTAACCAAGAATGAACTATAGTTGGAGTGGTTTCGTCCATTATAGGAAAGGAAGCGATGGAGCAATAAGAGCGAGACATCACCTCCTGTGCATCTACACGCAACGTTCTCAAACAGCGCGGAGTGTTACCGCTAGAACTATGGCACCTGCATTGACGAGCCTATCGTTTTATTAGTACAACGTTTGTAGCAATGTTCCGTACGTGTTCTTATACTGGTTTTTGGTGTTTCTGATCAGCACATTTTGCAATAAGGACGTGTCAAAAGGCAGTTTTCAGTTATATCGAACAGCTCGGAAAGCGTCTGTCATACGCGTGGTGTCATGAAAGTACTCTTCGTGCTTTGTGTCAAATATGTTTTCTTTCAGTAGATCAGTACATACGGTAAACGTAAAGGAGTTTCGAGGAAAATACGTGTATTTCAAACACACTGCAGTGCAGTTCAAGTGCCGCCGACCGGTGTGCGGAGCTCCAGCAGAAAAAGTTGTATTAAAAAACCGTCCAACGTGTCTGAGTGAGGTCTGCTTACGAAGAGCATTTAAGAAACGTTACGCGTCTGTATACGTTTTTCAGTTACTCCATTACTCTCTGAAGCATGATTTTGTGATAGTGAAAATGGCTCAAACGGGTGTTTTCAGGGTAATTTTTAGGTATAAACATTTTTGTACAAAACATTAAAAAAGGAATAGGGACGTGCATCAAACCTTTGTATGTATTATAACGTCGTAAAATGATAAGTTCTCCTCTGAAAGTCTCATAGAGGCGCGTTATCGACGGCAACACTGCACGCCAGTTCAGTGCTTTGCGCGCAGAGGCGACGAGAGAGTTGGTGCACATGGCTCGGTCGCCCCTAGAGCTTCCACGCTTTTAGGCCTCAGACGTGCAAAATTCCTTCAACCAGGCGGCCGCCTTAAGCCACACACACAAATAAATTGTGTGCATACACGCATGTATACGTATACACGCAAGTGTATACGGACGGTAATTTTTAATGAAATGGCAAAAGTCGTAAGAGGATACAGGGAACTAAAAATGCAAGTGTTGAGTGCCAGAGTGCGCTGAAAATTTATTTCGCAGCCCCTGCTACTAGGCAACCTTCGTAGTACTAAAGACGCTCTCTTTGTATATCTGGAAGGAACCAGCGCCTGCTACTACACAGGAACGACCGTTCAGCGCAGCTGTTTATAGCCGATGGCAACAAGTGCGTGACAGTCAGACACTTGCTGGTCGACATACGGCTTTTAGCACTGGAATTCTAACTGTCTGTGACTTACTCTTAACGCATTACTAAACGTTCCCGGCTACGAGTGTTGCTGCGTTATAACCGTGCGCAAATGCATTTCACCCCGCATGGCATTATGTAACCTAAATGCCAGCGGTCTAAAACAGTGATCACTGTGCCCCATATTTAGTGCAGGCTGTCCACCTGTAACGCAACTTCTAATGTCCTCGAAACGTTTATTACTGCTTTGCCGTATGAAAACGCTGCAAACAGCATGGTGGTTGTGTACCAATGATTGCCTAATAGTAGGCGCTACGCGGCACTTTTTCTACTCTGGGCGACATTCCAAAATGTTACTCGACGGGCCAAAAGCTATAGTAATGGTTGACTTGGAGCAAGCACAACGTTAATAGCACGCCGTGTTTACTAAAATTTCCTTATTAAGTAACCGATGTACATCCTAGGAAAATTTATGTAACGTTCCGGAATTTATACCCTTAAACCAAAGTTATGTGCATAATAAGCTATATTTACGATAACCTAATCATAAAACATTAAGTCCAAGATGCGGCAGTAGAAATAAATTTACTTCTAAATAAAATAGCAATTTTATTATCAGTCATTCGTAAAATTCCATCTGTATGTGTAACTAGAAATTGCACCCTCTTCCCCCACCTTCATGTTCTGCAGAAGTGCGTGTGCTTTTTTTTTTCTTTCACAAATGCGTGCGTGCTTTTGGTTTGTACATGTGTAATGGATGCATGCATGTTTAACTGTGAATCTGGTTATGAGAATATCCTAAGCTGTCCAAAGCAAATATTTTTAAAAATTATTTGAAAAATTATTTGATGAATCACGTGCAAAAAATTTTCAGAATTAATTTAATTTAACTAGTCATGATTCATGAGTATATATAGTAAATGTAAGTGCAATTTTCGACCTTCAACTACAAAATATGAATCTAAATTGTAAAATGTGGTTAAGTGGAAGAGAAGGAATGTTGCCTTAACTTCGCCACAACATTAACAGTTGTTCGAAAACAAATTAATACAATCTTGATTATCTTAAAATGATATCATATGCAGAATTTTTACTAAAATATAATTATAACGTGTTTTCTCTGTGGCAATGGTGTTTTCTTTTCTTATTTCCTCCAGACTAGCGGCAGTTTCTTTTCTTATCTAATCCCTGACGACAGCTATTTCGTTTTTTATATCACTGTTTGTTTTTTCAAAACCGGCAGCGGTGTCGTTTCTTATTTCATTGAATTTACTCATCAGCTGTTCCATCACAAACAATAATTCAGATAATTGTGAATTTTCGTTTGCATTACGTCCCGGTAATTCATTATTAGCACCCTCACTTTCAGCCCAAAACATTTTTGACTTCAGCATACCAGAAACAGTTTCTTGTAAATTAATTATGTGGTTCACCTGGAATATCGTTTTAAGTCTTACAGCCAATGAGAGCCGCCACGTTATGTGAGTCTGTGTACTTGCGCACTCTGTAGCCCAACGGCGGGACTCACCTCTCAGCTGGAAGATGACCTGCGCGCCGCAGTCGGTAACGGTTCGCCGACAGGAAATCGGTTCTGCAGCGCTTCATCCACCGCCCGTTCACGTGAATACGCCACTTCCACCACGAATGTAATGTTACATGGGAGTAGGTATGAATAGGCGGTTCTGGGACTGGGGAGCTGGAGTCGGGACACAGGGACACACAGCGGCCATCTTGGATGACGTCACAAGCGTACTGTTACATGAGACGTAGGGATGGTGGTCATAATAAAATAAAAGAACTAAATTCAATGATTATATTTATTCTCAATGGTACAAACAGTCAAACATATGTTTTTTACCTGCCTGAGCATCTTATTAACTCTTATTATTCTTATTGAGCGCAATATTTAATTACTATCTGCATTTAAATTAAAGACTTTATTACTGTCTTTATCCTTGCTAATGTCCCTTAAACTGCTCCAATTAGTTCAATACGTTTAGTTACAACTGTATGTTTCCATCGTCCCGAATGTCTTTTCAATCACGCATCCAGTCCACAGTCCCATAGACCAGTCCCACTCTTCACTGCACACAAGCATGCCGACGCTTTCTCGCAGAGCGCTGCAGTCGTCCTTCGTCGCTCCGGAATCGCCCAACTGTCGCTTAAGGTCGCACGAGACGCCATTTTCTCTGCTCTTAATCACCCCTCCTCTCAGAGGTCCACGTGTGGTATTTATACTTGAGATAGGTGCCGTCTAGAACGTTCTCGGCAATCCAAGATGTTCTGGGAAAGGCAATGGCGACGACGACGACGACGTTCCTGCGTGATAATTTCAGAAATATCAGCTTTTAGCGGTCAGGGAAGCGCGAGCTGCGCTAAAATTATTGGCGTGTGTGGCGGCGTCCTTTATGATAGGCCGCTCGCTATCATATAACTGCCGCCCTTCCCTTCCACTCGCGCTCGCGCGGGATGCGAAGCAGCGAGCGCGTAAAAATACTTATAATCATATAATACTTACTTTTTATTTATTTTCGTGCACGTTAACAAGTTTCGGTAGTAATATTACTGTCTGTATAATACGTGGCTGTTGCGTATACACGTCTCTAATTTTCTGGCTATACGACTTCCTTCCAGGAAATGTGAAAAACTTACTTTTACGTATTAAATATATGCAACCCTAAAAAAAAAAAAGTGAAAAAATGGTTAGTATTAGCATTTTTAGGGCTTTTCCGCGCCTTTTACTTAAGAGCAAGGAGAGAAATCAAAATTGTAATCAGTAGTTTAATCCATTGGCTTACATCGCGTGCAATAATATCGTAGTGTTACACATCTAATTCGCGATAAATTCAACGACTAGCACAGTCTTGGGAGGGCTGGCTAGTCGCTATACTCTATTATGACCTTGAAGGGTTAAAAATAATTTATTAGGGATTCACTTTAAGAGGGATTAGTCCCCGCCATATTGTACTTATAAGTTTTTCGGTATAAGTTCCATTACAACCGGTTTAAGGTTCTCACTTACGTGGAACCTTTTTCCCGCGTTTTGAGGTCGAGAAGCGCGGTAGCGATAAGGGCGACACTGCCACGCGCATCAAGGGCGTCACCGCCACTAAGCGCAGGACTCTCAACTGGCGCGCAGTGTTCCAGTCACACTGCGTGTACCTGTGGGACTTCCAGTGGTGAGGCTGTTATTTTGTTAGTTGAAAGTCTGCAGGAAGGTTCAGTGCAGGGCCCTCGAACAGTTTTGTATGTACCTGACGCGTATATTTTGAGATACAACGCTTCGGAAAAGCTGTTTTTAGCCCTTTGGAGTACTGTGAAATGGTATTTATAATGTGCGTTACATTTGAAAGTATTCAACAGCCCTCGTCTGAAGTGTGTGTTGTTTTCGTATATCAGCACATTCGACGGACGTTTAATAGTTTCGTGGAAGAACGTTTATTTGAAACACTCTGCAACGCAGTTCAAGCTGCAGGTAGGCCGGAGACTCACGAAATGTTAACAGATTCTCGAACTTTATCAAGGTGGTTATAGCTTTTCTGCCTTATTAACTTTTAACTGGAAGAAATTGAGAATAAATAAGTGATTATTTCTCGCGAGTTATTATATTAATGATGCTTACAACTGCAGTCAAGCAATAACTGCTTTTAAAAATGCAAAATGCAGTGATTTCTTCTTTGTCGAGACGTAAAACATAAAAAAAAATCTGAACTGCAGTGTGCAATGATAATTCTATAAATCCAATAGTATAAAATCAAGTTATTTTTAACTGTTGATTTACAACCTGAATCATAAATAACAAAGAATACAGTATTAAGTTGAGAAATTCTGCTAAGTCATACTGTTTATAGAAAATCTCTTTATTGTATTATATTAAGTGATTAACATGTTTTAAACTAAATGTTAAGTACTTAGGAGGGAAATGGCGCTCCTTATAACGTCAACGTAGGTCTGGACTTTCACGACCCTCATGGATTCTGCGCCCATGGAGACGACAAAACAAGACATCACGACGATTCGAGGCCTGGAATGTGTCCCCTTACTCTAGCGAGACGCTCGGTGCAAAACACAATCGCAGTTCACTAAGGATAAAGCTGGAAATCGGGGTATTGTGTGTCACATGTGCCGGATAACCCGTGCGCTATTATAGACAACCTCGCCTCTTTTCAGTATTGTATTGTAAAGGGCTTATTATCGTCCACCAGTGTGTTATGNGGGGGGGGGGGGGTGCTTACGAACTAACTTATAACATAACTTAAATAAACACCGATGCCTTACCTGGAATTCGCACCCAGAACCTCCCGCGCCCCTGACCGGCGGCGCACCAACCGACTACGCCACTAGAGGTGAGTGCCTCTTTTCCGTGTCTGCGTGTTTTATGTCATGTCCTACGTTTTTGCGACGTACAATATCCTCAATAATGGCATATGTCCGAAAAAAGAAAGTTCATTACATCATTACCCCCCTTTTACAGAGTAATAGTTCATTCAGGTACAAATTTATGTGTAAAAGTTCATTTGATAACTTTATATTGTTTCGGAGTAATGCATCATTCAATCATTATCCCTTTATTCGAAGCAACAGTTCAAAAATTTCCCCCTATTTCGGTGTAATAGTTCATTCACTCACTTTGCCCTATTTCAGTGAGTGAGTGAAGAGATTTGGGAGGCTCTTAACATAGAAGTCTTGAGAGCCGATAAGGGTGAGGTTATCTGAGTAGGGAGTAGTGCCGGAATGCAAGGGTGGGGAAAACGGGGCATCTACGAGAAAACCCGCCGTCCAGCGGCATCGTCCGGCACGATTCCCACATGCGAGGATCCGGGAGTGGCCCCGCCGGGAATCGAGCCAGGATCGCTTGGGTGGGGAGCGAGCAGTCTAACCACTAGACCAATTCGCTTCCCCCCCGCCCTATCCTTTTTTTTTAAATTACTTAAATACCCAACACATTACACATTACTGTGGACATGGTGGTCAGTGTTCATGTTAAAATGGTTTTAGTGAATGGAAGGTTGTTTTTTAAAGTTTCAAATCGAACAGAGAAGCTCGACACTTGACGCGTGTGGTCTATTCGCGGTTTCTTCACACTTTTTAAATCAAACCTTTGAAAAATCACCTCTTGTTTGAAGTGTTTAGTTATGTCCTAAATATGCCACGTAGGCCTATCACAAGCATTTTATACTTGTAACATTTTTTGGTTAAATTGAAATGTTATTTATATTTAATCTACTATATTATAATACTTAATTTTTGAGTAACATGAATAAAAACAGTGAGAAGGTATGTGTGTGTGTGTGTGTGTGTGTGTGTGTTTAGTAGTAGTAACGCCTAGTAGGAAATATTTCTCATGCGCAATATTATTACAACTGAGTACGCACGAGTGAGGTGCGTTGTTCCTTTGCTGTAATTTTCCAGACTTATTTGAGTTTAGTTTGCACGAGGAGGAGGAGGTGTATCCTAGAAGCAGAACTTTAGCAGGGCTTCAGGAAAGTACGAAGTAACCGTCAAAGGATTTTACTTGATGACTGGAGTGTACGCCGGCAGATCAGCCCAACTGTCCCCCCTCACCAAGGTACCGTGTTGTTGACAGTGTGTTGACGGCGGGGCTGGGCTGGCGTAGTGTACGTGTGCGTAGTTGGTGGGCCACAGCTGGGAGCAGTGCCACTTCCGGTGTCGATAGCCCGCCTATCGCACATCCTTCCACGTCGGATTAGCGAGCCTGCCGGGGCCGCACGCTCTATACTGTAAACAAGTCCCCCATCCCCGCGATATCCCCCCCTTACCACGATCTCAACCTACTTTACAATACGCCTTCCGAAACGTGTTACTCCAGGCGAGTGAATTTTTTCTCTTCGTCTTACCAAAAAACACTTCGAGCAAATGTTTTACTCGCTCTTGCCAGTGTCCCAAAACTGCAGAGTAATAAACTCTGAGCATCTCGCCAGAGTAAAAGAGTTTTACATGCACCATTTCAGCGAGTAACGAAAGGTAAACTGAAAATGGTGGGAAGTTTAGTAGAATTAAACAAACTGAAAGGAAATGTGGACACTCTGGTTACAGACACACACGATAAATTACAAATGACGATTGATAAAATTCGTACTTTTATTAGAAATTTTACTCTTTTAAAAAAGTTGCATTTGTAGAAGTAATGTTTGTGATTATCTTATGGTAAGAAAAGCTGTTTATGTATATAACTATTTTTTGAAAAGAAAGAATATGAGAAAAGTGATAAATGTCTTTGGAATTTATATTGGTTGTTAATTAGTAGGTTGGCTTTAGTGGAATAAAGGAAGAGTCACTGAAGTGAAAACAGGTGGTGTATAAGGCATATTACGTGCCAATTGTAACATACGCAGGGGGAGAGTGTCGTATCTAGGGCATAGTGTACCTACGTACACTCTCGTTTTCTGAATAGTGCTGCGCCCTAGCCAGTTCCACGGAACTACTTAATGAAAACAGAGCAATAGCGCAGCACAGGTCGATTTGTATCGCATTAGGATATGCGTTACGGTTTTTAGAAGCAGTTCGTTATTTTGATCATGTTTTGTAGNCCTACGTACACTCTCGTTTTCTGAATAGTGCTGCGCCCTAGCCAGTTCCACGGAACTACTTAATGAAAACAGAGCAACAGCGCAGCACAGGTCGATTTGTATCGCATTAGGATATGCGTTACGGTTTTTAGAAGCAGTTCGTTATTTTGATCATGTTTTGTAAATAATTTAAGTGTTATTTAATTGTGAATATGTTGAGTTCTAAGTAATAAGTGACATCTTTGATTGTACAGCTGAGATATACGTGTAATGATGAGTGAAATCCACAATTTGTTTGCTATTGTTATTGATTTGTAACCTAAAATATGATGCACCTCGGAAAAAGTAATTCGCTTGTGTTTTAGAATTCCTTCTCAATAAAATTTCAATAGTGGTTCTGTATGTATGTACTACGTATATGAGGATGCAAACCATTCGATAAACAGCAGTGCTAATTATCACATACTCTCTGCTCCTGTGCAGCATCCTTACGATAAATCTATTTTGGTGTTGTGATCGACAAAAGTCGATCTGTAATTGTGCAGTCACTGTTTAAATCGATTTCGTCCCCATTCTGGTTCTATCAATTTATAACAGTACCTGCCACCGGTGGGAAACATTTGAACTACTTGTGTAAATTGTTGGCTGCTATGGGTCAGTAGCAAAAACATGTTTTTCTTTCACATACAGTGCTCATGACACACTAAAAAAAAAAGAAGTATGTTTTGAATTTGTAGTAGGAAACCTTTTATTAAAACTAACAAAAAATTATTTCAGGCTTTCAGGAAAATTGAATTGTTCGAAAAAATTACGCACTCTTGAGTCAGTACGCTGCACAGAAAAGAACTAACAGAATTTATTTGCACTCATGCTATAATGCACATGCTATAGACATTTATGCTTGTATTTCGCATACCATTGCATTACATTTACTTGGCACATATTCTCTACCCCTTGATACTGTACTTCATTTAACGTAACGTTTGCAATGTCACTATAATCCGCATACTTTCATGCCTTTTATGAATTACTTGATGAAAAAAAGGTAACAATTGGCACATTCTCTCTTCCCATGTGGCCCATCTACGGTTTACAAATTTTTCTTACGGTCAATTATTAACATCTTATGAGCGAGCAAATTGCACCAACTTTCTTAGATCATAATTCGTCAGTAAGTGCATGGATACAGACTTACCAAGCGCCAGCACGGTCAGAAGAAATCTTCTTACTGCATGGCATAACCAATCAGACGAAAAGGAAACGGGAGATCCCCGAGAAAACCCGCCGACCAGCGGCATCGTCCGGCACGATTCCCACATGCGAAGATCCGGGAGCGACGGCGCCGGTAATCGAACCCGGGTCGCCTGGGTGGGAGTCGAGTAGTATGCACACTATCTTACCTACTCCGTAATGACGAACTGTGGGTATAGCCCATTTACGGTTACTCGCAACCTTTCTGAAGCCCTGCTAAAGTCATACTTCCAGGATAATCCTCCGCCTCATAAGTAAAAAAATAACCAATTCTAGAAAAATTACACCAAACGGACAACGTGCCGTATTCGCGCGCACTCAGTGTAAATATATTTTGCATATGCACAACTTTTTACTAGACAACCAACACACCTATAATCTGCGAAATTTTATTCATAATGACTATAAATTAAATGTTATAATTAATAGACAAGTAATAAGTAAAAGTTCAAGTTAACTAAAAATCATGTACTTTTATGTTGACAGATGTATAAAAGGTTTGTGACACATGACATATTTATTATGAAAGAAACCGACACATCGTGCATGGGGTGATTTTTCAAAGCTTTAATCCAAAAAGTGTGAAGAAACCGCGAATATACTATAACCCTTTCAGAGTCATTTAATTTACCGTTTNACAAGTAATAAGTAAAAGTTCAAGTTAACTAAAAATCATGTACTTTTATGTTGACAGATGTATAAAAGGTTTGTGATACATGACATATTTATTATGAAAGAAACCGACACATCGTGCATGGGGTGATTTTTGAAAGCTTTAATCCAAAAAGTGTGAAGAAACCGCGAATATACTATAACCCTTTCAGAGTCATTTAATTTACCGTTTCNAAAGCTTTAATCCAAAAAGTGTGAAGAAACCGCGAATATACTATAACCCTTTCAGAGTCATTTAATTTACCGTTTCGGGTGCTGCAAAAAAAATTATGATGCGTGCTGTACTTAAGTCGACACAACACTCATTTTGTTGTCACAGCCAATGTACTGTAGGCTATATGTTGGGCTACAGTTATATGAACCAAGTATGACTTACACTAGTCAGACGGTTCGAGAATCATTTACCTATAGGCGAGGTCATTGGTCGTTGAGTTTCGCAGTGTGCAGTACAGGCCAAAGATTACCTACGCGTGCGCACGCACACAACTGTGTTCAACGGGTGTGAATGGGATATGACGCTGTGATAGCGACGTGTGAGGCGGTTTGGAACAGATCTTCTATGATGGTATCTGTGATGTGGCGCAGCTGCGGGCTTTGTGTTGGGCTGCTGTACCCCCAAGGTCTTGGCTGTGACCTTGAGGCAGATAGCAGAGAGCCTGGCGCCATCTGCTTGCAGTCCCGCGCACTCTCTCCGACAACATACTACACCGAGATAATTGTGTCGTTGAGATGTGCGTGGCTTCCGTCGACCACGCAAGTGAAACTTGTTTCACACCGTCCAGATGTTTGGTTTAGAATATCTGCATCAGGCACTCTCTAACAAATACACTAAATATACAGACACAAGCGTCCTTGATCTGTGTTCATGAAAGTTATCGTTTCCGTTTAGGACCAACNCAAATACACTAAATATACAGACACAAGCGTCCTTGATCTGTGTTCATGAAAGTTATCGTTTCCGTTTAGGACCAACATGTGACATTTCACGTTTGATTTACGTCTTTGCAATGAAACCACGCATCAGTGAAAAATCCTTGTGAGAAAAACCTTGCAGCTTTATTTTTTTTCCCCCCGCATATTCATAGGAAATAAATATGTATTTGCTTACCAGATATTCAAAAATTTTCTAGCGTGTGTGTGAAGAGATTTGGGCGAAGTCTTGCTATCCGAAGAGAATGAAACAAGGCGAGTATGGAGCAGCGGCAGAATGGAAGGGCGGAGAAAACGAGAGATCCCCGAGAAAACCAGCACACCAGCATCACATTGTATTTTATAAAAATTGAAAATATTTGCTCGCTTGGTAAATGTGGTTGTTTGTCGGCTTGCATGTGTTTCGTNCAAATACACTAAATATACAGACACAAGCGTCCTTGATCTGTGTTCATGAAAGTTATCGTTTCCGTTTAGGACCAACGTGTGACATTTCACGTTTGATTTACGTCTTTGCAATGAAACCACGGATCAGTAAATAATCCTTGTGAGAAAAACCTTGCAGCTTTATTTTTTTTTTCCCGCATATTCATAGGAAATAAATATGTATTTGCTTACCAGATATTCAAAAATTTTCTAGCGTGTGTGTGAAGAGATTTGGGCGAAGTCTTGCTATCCGAAGAGAATGAAACAAGGCGAGTATGGAACAGCGGCAGAATGGAAGGGCGGAGAAAATGAGAGATCCCCGAGAAAACCAGCACACCAGCATCACATTGTATTTTATAAAAATTGAAAATATTTGCTCGCTTGGTAAATGTGGTTGTTTGTCGGCTTGCATGTGTTTCGTAACGGACGAAGTGCAGTTATATGCTGAAGGTAGTCGTTGTTGGTTGCAGAACGGGTTTGTGCAGTGCGAGAAGGAGCAGTGCCTGAACGAGCAAGGCTGCTACATGCTTCTGGACGCCCTCGAGGACTCCTGCTGCCAGGTCTGCAAGGGTGAGCCACCTCGCTTCTTCCTCGCCTCGCACTGTCGCCAACATTTGCGCACTTGTCCTGTTCCAGGTGTTATTACAGTCATTGGTCTTTCATGTGGCATGAGAAATTCCTTATACTACGGGAAAGTACAATAATTAAGCTATAGGGAAGTTTTCAAAATGCAGTTCTTTGTGACACTTAAAATATACCAAAATAAGGGGAATTTTGTGGTCAGTCATACCAACAGCTTGATGAGTCGTCAAACTGAAATCTTGAAATTTATCATTGGAACAGAGATCAAAATTGAGTTGAATGTATTTGTGGTTTCGTGATCTAATTTGCCACATAACGCTCAAACTTGACATCAGTTACATATTCCCTCCCTTACCGCTCATTCATGAGCCGCAACAAATGGAGACGGTCCGGTACACATACGACACCAATGCTACCTAGTGGCGAACATTTGTATTCGCCAAGCTATTAGCATTGAGCTCCCAGTTTGCGTAGAAAAAACCTTATCCATGATCCANTTGAAATTTATCATTGGAACAGAGATCAAAATTGAGTTGAATGTATTTGTGGTTTCGTGATCTAATTTGCCACATAGCGCTCAAACTTGACATCAGTTACATATTCCCTCCCTTACCGCTCATTCATGCGCCGCAACAAATGGAGACGGTCCGGTACACATACGACACCAATGCTACCTAGCGGCGAACATTTGTATTCGCCAAGCTATTAGCATTGAGCTCCCAGTTTGCGTAGAAAAAACCTTATCCATGATCCANCGGCGAACATTTGTATTCGCCAAGCTATTAGCATTGAGCTCCCAGTTTGCGTAGAAAAAACCTTATCCATGATCCACCGTTTTATTGAAATGTAGTAGTTAATTTAGTGGCAACCTTAACCGGTTTTCTAATTTTAATCCTTACCTAAGCAAGAATCAACTTATAGAAAATATATATTGAAGTTTTTAAAAGTTTAAAAATTACACCTGATAGACATGTAAATACCAGTAATATGGTCCGCGATAACGTTTCATTTATAACGCGCAGGAAAAATATACTCTGATAGCTGAAAGAGGAAACAATGGAGTGATTTAAAAGTGTTCGTTTAATCTCACTCGCACTGCTGTCCTTCAGTAGTTACAGAGTCACCGTCGGTGTTGTAAGACCACCTGATGTTGACAGCTCGTCAGTGTCCACTCCTCTCTTGTCGAATGGCTATTGTTTACAGCAATCAAGTTAACTCGATACGAAAAATAGAAGGAATAAAAACCAGTCTGATTAAATAGCGCACTAATGTCCTGGATCGTGGAAATAACTGAATACGATACACGTAAAATTGGTTAACCTAACGAACCGTTGCAAATTTTTCATTCGGGGAATGTTTGTAGTTCATGATCATCAATCAATCTTCTGGTCCACAGAAAAAAAAAACTACTTCGTTCAAAAAATGCACGTCTACCCTTAAATAAACCAAGAAACATATTTATTCGAAAACGCTTTATCTCTGAATATAGTATTTTTCAGATTTACCACAAACAACTTCTCTGACGCCTACGTGACATCTTAGAGCGCAATATTCGGGGTAAAAATTGTTTACGAAGAATAACGTAACTTTGTATTTTACCCACTCGAATTTCTCTAAGCCGGACTGTCAGCAAATACGGAGAGATGTCAAGAATGCCATGCATTGTTCTGTAAAGTGAAATACCCTTAACGTAAGGCAATTAACTTCTTTACCCACAGTGCTCGGGGCATACAGATCTGAGTCTAACATCCAAATGAAACACTCTGAGATGAGGAAGACAGTTTGCAAGCCTCGCCAAAGCATCACACTTTCCCCGTGTGTAGCGTTTGCACTCGACAGAGGTCTCACGCATATAACCGCAGCCAGATGAGAATGACTGCAAACCGGTAGCAAACAGCCGTCGGAAACTTCGGAGTCCACTACTCTATTATCAGACTGCAATGCTAAGAGGTAGAGATCTTGTGTGAGATGCTGTAACAAGCGCGATTTAGGCAGCGAGTTAAGACTAAACACTGCTCGCTGGGCCGTAAGCTTTGAACTCGTCGTGTACATAGCTGACATGAAAGAACTGGACGCGCGTGGGAGACACATCGCGTAAACTTTTCCGTCACTGTTCCGCCGACCTTTACTTCCCTTACGCCCCCTCACGCGGAACACCTCTCGGTGTTTTCTACCGACTCAGATTCAAAGGGAAAGCTTGGAAGTCCCGGTTGACATCACAAGAAAGAATACGTGTTGATGCCCGCAGTTATTTTGGAACAGCGGCCTATCCTCTAGCGTCTTTAAATCCTCCGCAGAGAGACACTCTCCACAAGAATAAAATCTGTGAGTAGAAGGAAGCCAGGAGAAACACCGCTTCTAAAATTAAAAATTATTTTTAGTACGATTTTATTTTTGTGTGTTTACCTACGTATCTGTGTATGCGACTTCCCTGGTAATGTATTAACGCTAAATCCTAAATTCATCAAACTTACTACACTGCTGAACCCTTCTAAGGACATCTTACTTTCACAATCTGCAAACATACTTAGTTTTTATTTTTAAAATGACTTTCTTACAAACATTTTTGATAATGCCATATCTCACGAGCACTGCGACCAATCTAAACCAAACTTGTTGTGCTGACGGTACATAATATTAGCATTAAAATCACTAGGAAGTACTCTGATTATAATAACTGAATTTGTGTGCAACCTGTGCTATANTACATAATATTAGCATTAAAATCACTAGGAAGTACTCTGATTATAATAACTGAATTTGTGTGCAACCTGTGCTATAGAAAACACTTAAGAATTATATATCTATGTTTTTTGAAATATCGCGGCCCCTCATAATATTTAAGGGTAATGCGAGGTATTTCTGTAATGTGTTGGCCGATTTAAAGCAAACTTGTAAGAGAGAGTGATTAATGTGAGCGTAAAGTATACTCTTTAGAACAACCTCGTCCTACTTTTAAAGAGATAGTACCGCCTGATAATTAAGTTTATATATTATGCCTACCTCAGGAACTACTCAACCGTTTCTCACAGTCTTCAGTATAAAAGTAGCGTTATGGCAAAAAACATTAAATTTGTGGAATTTAAATAAGCATACATTTGTTTTTAAAGTGGTTACGATGCACGTCTTAGAATCGCACGTAATATCTCGATTTAATTCAAAATACATTATATTAACGGCATGTAATTAGAGCATATAACTTTAAGTGATAAGCCGTGAGTTTTGCCATTTTGGTAGGATGTAAACACAACTAAGATTTATTGAGTTTTTTCNAAACTTTAAGTGATAAGCCGTGAGTTTTGCCATTTTGGTAGGATGTAAACACAACTAAGATTTATTGAGTTTTTTCGGTAGCTGTTGAAACAATTTACACAAAATTATATAAAGAAATAGTACACAACAAACAGCAAGGATTAAAATACCGTAAAATATTTTCCAGTATGATNACACAAAATTATATAAAGAAATAGTACACAACAAACAGCAAGGATTAAAATACCGTAAAATATTTTCCAGTATGATAACCGCTTAAATTGTTTTTAGAGCAAATAATCACTTAACTAAAATTTTTAAAATATATTTTAACTAAACTTTGTAAGTTGTTAGTTCCCAAGATTGCAAAAATTTGTTTACTTTTTTAAAATTGTTTTATATCTGCGTCCGTATGTTTGTATGTATTCGCACGCGCGAGAGAGTGCCTTCTGTCGCGACGAAATATCGTGTTGAAGAGTTTACCTAACTCTTGCCCGAATTTCTTGATCATTGATCAGATTTGTTAAAAAAAACATTTTGCGTGTGCCGTTAATTGGTCTGGTCTGTACAAATGATCGAAACCAATTTCTGAGGGAAGTTCCGTAATTATTTCACCGTATACGGAAGTTAACAAACCAGGGGTTATTTTCTTTTCGGTGCAACAGTTACTGCGACTCGTCACGTACCTTGCAAGTTCGGTCCTCAACTTCTTTTTTTTTCCACGGACAGCGCCGCGACGGCACGTACGAAATTACCTCCGGGAAGAGAGTACAGTGGTTGGTACATGCCAAAGCCATGCCGCACCGCTATTGGCTAAAACAAATGAATTGCATACGTGGCCATCACTATGCTTTCTGCTCAATAAGTCTGACATATTTTCGTCTTTGTTTTCAGTTACCATGTATCAAACTTGGGACTTCAACCATTGCTCCCATCACATTTGGCAGTCCATTCAAACTAATTACATTGTGCGTGCTAGACTACGAAGTGACCTGTCATGGCGTCGTACTGCTCCTTCCACGAGTTACCTCGAGCTCGCAGGAATACAGGCAAAAATTACTCAGCCAGTTCATGGACGAAGAAATATAAACCTGCTTGCTGATACGTTGTTGGATAAGCTGTAGCGATGCGGCGCTCGTAAATATTCCAAACAGATATATTTTTTAAAATACAAAATAAATATCAGGTACTGGAAATAAAAAAAAAATCCATATTCAAACAAAATATGTCTCGTATTAATGGTTCGCAGTAAGTGAAGCTGTG
This sequence comes from Clitarchus hookeri, assembly GCA_002778355.1. Taxonomy (NCBI): domain Eukaryota; kingdom Metazoa; phylum Arthropoda; class Insecta; order Phasmatodea; family Phasmatidae; genus Clitarchus; species Clitarchus hookeri. The sequence continues at coordinate 1,056,785 of NQII01000125.1, read as the reverse complement.
GGGAATATGTAAAAATTATTGCAAAGCATTTTTCGATGAATGAATTAAAATGATCACAAACGAATAAATCTCGGGGCTGTTTCATGCTTGAACAAGCGAAAAAATTCCGTCAACAAGGTTTTTTTTTTAAACCATGAAAATTGTAAACGATAGATGGAGACGTATTAATACTTGTTTATTTCTTAATATGCAACAAGTTACGCCCAGCGATTTCTGAGAGAGAATTCGTTTTCTGGCCGAATTCTGGAGGAATACTGCCTCGATTGCATGCATTTAAAATTCATTAACACTATATTAAGTCATTACTAGATTAAGTCATAAAGTGATATTTGTAGCGCGCCACTGTCGTGCATATGAAACAGCAATAAACATTTTACCTCCTCCCTTTCCCTCTGGATTGTTTTAAACTCGAGATATGGTTGGACGGAGAGGTGCAGTTCTTTGGCCCACTAGTGTACTAGAAACTGACAGTATTCGCTATAAAGGAGAGACTCGGTGAGTCACGCTATCTCTGTTGAGAAAAAATCATCATATGATTTAGTAACTTTCATCATGGCACCATCAACGCTGTGGGTCATTAAAATGCAGTCAAGATTATCACTGAAAGTTATTCTTACACTTACCTAGAAAACGAGTGAAACTATAGACGGATGACTGTAAACTGTAGCTTAGTTTCTGAATTCCCTTATACAATTTCCATTGACGACGCTCTTTCTAAACATGTAATTATAGTGTGTTATAGAANTTAGTTTCTGAATTCCCTTATACAATTTCCATTGACGACGCTCTTTCTAAACATGTAATTATAGTGTGTTATAGAACAGGGCTTTGTAGTATTATTATCTGTTTACGTTTGCTTCTTATTATTATCACATGCTGATTCCCTTTAGTAAAAGCATTTCGTAGCTGTTTATATGTTTCCATGTCTATAAGAGGTGTAGTGTTTGATGTGCAGAGTGTTAAGCAGGTTGCCTGCTGGATGGCGTGTTTCATACAGCAGCGTACAGGGGCATGTATCATGCCACGCTATGCAAGACACGAATGGGTGCTGACAGCGTACATTACAGGTGGTCTGCTGTGTAGCAGGTTGCCTGCTGGATGGTGTGCTGCATACGACAGCGTACATGGGCATATGTCATGCCACGCTATGCAAGACACGAATGGGTGCTGACAGCGTACATTACAGGTGGTCTGCTGTGTAGCAAGTTGCATGCTCTGATTCGCCGTGACAACACTCAGTACACATGTCATGCAAAGTGATTGCATGTGTTGAACTGAATGTATGTTAGTGTTAAGGCTGTTCATCACCAAAGAGTTTATTATTTCATATTTGTACGAAATACTTTTGAACTTGTAGATATTACTTCCAAGTACTATGTCCCCGNCAAAGAGTTTATTATTTCATATTTGTACGAAATACTTTTGAACTTGTAGATATTACTTCCAAGTACTATGTCCCCGTATAAAAGTTTTTTAGACCGCATATATTTTGCATAATGTCATGCCAAAATAATTGTTTAAGTCGTTTTTTGGCGCATAACTAATAAAAACGCTGAAATAAGATAATTCGCATTGAAATAAAATACCATGAGCTACTTTAATAAATCTTAAAAATCATGCTATTATATTCTTTTCAGTTTTTAAAATTTGCTTAAATTAAAGTTTTTTTTCATATTTTCTATTTGTAGCAATGTATGAATTCTTCTAAAATAAATTTGTCTACTAATGCTATAAAACTAATTATAACATGACTTTTCAGGTGCCCTTCTTAAATTTTGTGCATATGTTTTCGTTTATTTTATTTGCAAATCCCCAAAACACTATAATTGTGATTTTGACATGCCATAATGACAAACTATGCTGTATATTTTCCCATGCAAGGAAAGAGCACTTACAAGCAATATCTGCAAGTTGTATAGTATTTCATACAAATATAGGTCGTTATTTTTTTAGATCAAAGCCATTTTTTTGTTTTTAGTCCATTTTTTACTATTTAACACCTTTTAAAATAAATATTATCATGTAGATAAAAACCACGGTGTGTTTGTTTGAAAACACTCAGATGTTAAGGTCTAAGGCTAAAATAAAATAAATTTATTGACTATTATTCCAAAAAAGAGGGCTTACAAAAGTGCTCACTTTACCGCGAATAGCCTAAAATAATGAACTGGCTGATGTCCATCTCTCTTATCACGTCATCTTATGGACGAAAGATGCTTAGCAGCGACACATAGTGTCAGGATAAACGGTACTCGTGTCATGTCATGCCACGCAAGGTGTGGCTGACAGGCTGTGTGTGTTGCAGGCTGCATGCTGGGTGGTGTGATGCACGCGAGCGACACATCGTGGCAGGATCCTCAGTACTCGTGTCATGTCATGTCATGTCATGCCACGCAAGGCGAGGCTGACGGGCTGTGTGTGTTGCAGGCTGTATGCTGGGTGGTGTGATGCACGCGAGCGACACATCGTGGCAGGATCCTCAGTACTCGTGTCATGTCATGTCATGTCATGCCACGCAAGGCGAGGCTGACGGGCTGTGTGTGTTGCAGGCTGTATGCTGGGTGGTGTGACGCACGCGAGCAACACATCGTGGCAGGATCCTCAGTACTCGTGTCATGTCATGTCATGTCATGCCACGCAAGGCAAGGCTGACGAGCTGTGTGTGTTGCAGGCTGTATGCTGGGTGGCGTGGTGCACGCGAGCGACACATCGTGGCAGGATCCCCGGGACCCGTGTCGCGTCATGTCGTGTAAGGCGGGCGTGCTGACCGAGTCTAACGTGCACTGCTACACGCCGTGCAAGGACCCGATATCGCCTGGACCGGGTCAGTGCTGCGCCACATGTCCAGGTTAGTTCTCCTCCTGCTCTCTCTTTCACAGTATCACCGTGGTAAGACTTCAGGGGTAGGGCCACACATTCCAGTCAGCAATCTGTGCGTACCTATTTGCCTTGAATTATTCATTTACTACAGGCCATTCACGGTTACTTCACACTTTTCTGAAGCCATGCGAAAGTTTTACTTTTGTTTACCGATTACGTATCCTTCCGCTACATTTATATAATAATACTACCATGTGTCTACTACATTTCAACTGTCAAATGCTTTGTTTACTGTTTTCAGCTGTTCAAAAATTCTCAAATTTCAGACACCATTTCATTCGTATGTTTACAATTTAGTCCTATAACCATATATTAGGTCAGCTTTGTGACTTTTTAACAATGTCTCTAATGACGATAGTTCTTACGGTTATTATTTTACATTGTTAACATATTTGTTATACATGCAATAACACATTACACTTAATACAAGTTAATATTTTGCCGTAACTGTGTTTAACCCTATTACAACTGTGGTGGAAAGAACTGTAGTATTTAACCTCTTCTTTTTTATATGCGTTGAGTTATTTTGTTTAAATGACGGCCGCAGTCGGAATAAAAATAAAACGAAGGAGCAACCAGTGTAAAGGAAAAGTCAGCAAATTCAAGCATGCAACTCGTGTCGCTTATTTCTTGTACGTAATACAACATGCACACAAATATAACTAACCTATCGTTACTTTTATTTCACTGATATTTATTGCATAGGTACTTAATTTTTACTAGGTTTATTAAATTATTTATTTAAAAATTTTTGACTGGGTTTAATATTTTGTTGGGAATGTGGCAATATATAAATCGCAGAAATGCAAGCCAGTTACACAATTGCGTTCCAACATACGCCAAAGGCAAAGTTACGAAGTTGTGACAAATAAAGAGACGTGACTTTCAAAAAAATTAATTTCGTCGTTAAAACGTATAAATTTTTCACGTCTAATATTTGCGATCACACGCGCGCTGGCCCAGTGTAACGTAACGACTCTCACACGCAGAGGTCACGACACACATTACAGTATATACATTCCTGCCGTGGAAACACAGATTTATCACAACGACGTAACTTGCCTAGGTAGGTTTAAAAAACGCAACGTGTACGAACTTTATGTAGTAATTCTACGTATTTTTTGCGAGAAGAAAAATTAACACTTCGTTAAACAACAAGCAACACGCCATGTCTTCTGCCAACTTCGGATTTGTAACCGTCCCGCCATCACATCTAAAGATATAATATTACCTATTCAAAAATTTAAATTTCGTTTCAGTTTTAAATTGTGAATTAAAAAATTTTTTTTTTTTTGCTGTAATAAGAATGAAATATGTTAAAATTAAAAACATGTATAATTTTCCTGCTACTACTAACGCTGCGAAATTTCCCGAGAGAGTGAGAGAGAGAGAGAGAGAGTGTGTGAGAGAGAGAGAGAGTGTGTGTGAGAGAGAGAGAGAGTGTGAGAGAGAGAGAGTGTGAGAGAGAGAGAGAGAGAGAGAGTGTGAGAGAGAGCGAGCGACAGCTCCGCTCCGTCTATTCGAGTTTTTTCCTCAGACGGAAGAAAACACCATATCACTAGGGCCCACGCGCCGTAATTCGCGCTGATATTTTTAACTGTAACAGTTAAATGTTTCCGTCAGTCTTACCTAAAAATTTAAATATTTCAATAGACAATGTTTAATTTACAAATAGCATACAAAAAAACTATGTTACAAGAACATTTTAACTGTGAACTATTTCTTACTAGCCGTTGCCAACACATCACTGCTCTCAACGTTTTTAATTCGTATTGAATACAAAATAAATATTATAAATTCTAGAAGATAATAAGTTAGAGTTTCATTTATTCAAGAATACAATACTTTAAAGTTAATCACAGTGTTTTATATTTGTTTTTTACAATTTGTATAAACACAAGTTAACATGTTAATTCTATGGTGATTTTTCAAAAGTTGGTTTCAAAACTTCCGAAGAAACCATGAATGAACTATAACATTCATTGTGTGAACTCTAAGAAATTGTTCGCATATTTACTCTACCACATAAATTCAGTAATTTAAAAAGACAACTGGTAAATATTACTTTCTATACTTGCATGGTAAATTTACTGAATTTTCAAGAGCGTTGACCACAGAAACATTTGTTATTTTATATTTGCCCCTCATATTGTTCAACTTGTAGACGTTNCATTTTCAAGAGCGTTGACCACAGAAACATTTGTTATTTTATATTTGCCCCTCATATTGTTCAACTTGTAGACGTTCTCTGAGGCTACCTATTCCTCAGATAAAACGTTTTTAGATGCCATAGTTTCTGCAAAATTACATGTCAAAGTCTAAATTTTGCTGTTTTAGTAATGTACAAATAAAATTAACCAAACCATTTGCAGAAAACTAAAAAAGGACCACTGAAAGATCTTGTATCAATTCATTGTAATGAGTGTTCAGCAAAAGTTGTTTCCCAAAAATTTAGGGGCAGCCAAAAATAAAAAATTATGCAATAATTATCTAATTTTGGCAATTTTTTTTAAATAGCAAAATTATTTTCTTGTACAATTTTACAGACGTCTTGAAGTAGCCCTTGGTCATTTTATTTCAGTGTGAATTATCTGATTTTTGTATGTACTATAGTTTTAATTATTTGTACATTTCTAAAAAAAAATAAAATTGTGATTTTGACATATATATATATGCGATAGCTATGCGCTTAATATATGTTTGCGGCGGTTGCGTCATCGTTGTCATCCTGTCATGTTCGGGAAATTCTTTGTATTCCTTTGTGTGCTTGTGTGCTGTTTTAATTTGGGTTGCCTTTGATTTTTTTTTTTAATTTTTTCTTTTGATAATTTGTTCTGTAATTTTGTTTTTTTTTTTTTTCTGTTTTGTTATTTACGTGAGGAAATTTGTTGTGGGATTTATCATACGTTTTGTTGATGTATTTTGACTGCATCCACTCTCGGCTCGGTTTTCCCTGTTTTCTTTGTGTCTCATACTTGGTTTTCTGCGACAACACAGCGAAGCAATGGTGGATGTCCGACGTATTTCATTTAATGCACACGTTTGGATGACGAAATTAATAAGCGCGTGCGCACACACGCCCACGCGCGTGTGTTTGGTTNGCGCACACACGCCCACACGCGTGTGTTTGGTGTCTTTCCTTTGGCTTGCGAATTTATTGCCACGCGTGAACTTTCCACCGAACAATACTCGCAGTTATCCGTCACAGCGAATTTCCTTTCAGCGAAAGAAACTTATCAGGAACAGTCCAGAGATGTTATACTTGAAGTAAACCTTCGCCTTCTAACTCTGTAACAGTTACAATTACTTACTTATAGAGACGCCGAAATCAAGTTGTAGTAAATCAAATTCGGGGATATTAAGAATTTACGAAGTTTCAGTTGTTGCGCCGACATGACAAATATTTGCACTTCTCCGAGTTAATGTGGTTAATGTGATAATCAGACAATGTAATTAATAATATACTAATTATAAATAAGCGCAGCAAGTACCTTTACTCTCAGGAAAGGGCTTGTTTGTCCACGATATGAACACTAGACTCTTGACTTAAATTTTAAGTCATTGTTGCAAACTTTCACCCCAAGCCATAGCTCAGTTATTGTATTCAAAACATCTTACAAAGTTGATGAAATTTGATTGTACCTCACGAAACAGGTAAAATATTTAAAAAAGGAAAGTTTTTTTTTTTTTTAGTTTTCTTATATTCGAACCACTGATTAACTCATGGAAGAGTGCTATTTCACGCTGATTTTTTCTACTGCATCGTAATGACGTCATAGTGAGCAGATAAAAGTCTGGCAAACTCTGTATAGAGTTAGCGACATAATAAGAATGTAGCGAAAAAAACCGAAATTCTACGATCGACGCACTTTCTCGCTCTTACATCCGCCTTCTTTATTTACGTACGTACCGCCTTCATGTGATACGAGTAGGGTTGCCAACTGTTTTTCGGGGAAATATAGTGTTTTTAAGACCAAGATATAAAAAATATAGTACACTGAAAGAAAATATAGTATTTAAAGGAAAAAAGGTTTAAAAAAGTGTAAGGTTTGCTACTTTCGCCTTCCATTGTTTACTTTAACAATTTATTATTATTTATTTCTTGTTACACAATTTTAGGTGACCGAAACAAAACCACACCACAGATGAGTAAAAACGTGGTAAAAACAAACCTTTGACGTTGACAGTGACAGTTGTCACGTTCGGAAACACGCACAACGCGTAAGTCGAAGTAAAGTCGTAAGGTGCGTTCATAAAGTTTGCTGAGTGGTGTTTCTATTTAATAAAAATCAAAAATAATATAGTAGAACTGGCCAACCCGAAGCACATTGTAAGGTCCGACCGAAATATAGTTATTTTTGCGTACTATATATTTCTTCAACGGTATATAGTACACCGGACCAAAATATTGTCCAATACTATATATTATAGTACGGTTGGCAACCCTAGATGTGAGGCTGCTACAGACTTTCATTCAGTAGTTACACAGACATAATTTCTCAACTCCACTTCCTCGTTTTCATTCCTTTATGGGAATTCTAACGTGTTCTCTTTATTTAAACAAAAGTTTATTCCAAACAAGAACAGCAACAGCTGTCGTATATGCTACCTATATCAGGAAGTGAATTACCGCGATATACTGAGGGCATCGTGAGATGCCATAAAAACTATCAACTGCTTTCCCGGTTTGTAGGATGTTTAGCATTTAACGAGTGGGTCATTCCTACATGAGAGAGAGAGAGAGAGAAAAATAGAGAGAGAGAGAGAGAGAGNTATCAACTGCTTTCCCGGTTTGTAGGATGTTTAGCATTTAACGAGTGGGTCATTCCTACATGAGAGAGAGAGAGAGAAAAATAGAGAGAGAGAGAGAAAGATAACGAGCGAGATAGTGAGGGAGCAAGAAAAAGCAATCTCGCCTGATATAGCGAAAGTGTGCCTTCTCTATTAGGGCACTCTTTTAATTGGAATGCGGCTTTAGCAAACACGGCTTCCGGTCCGTGCTAAAGTGTTCCACAGCGAGGTTCGACACTGACGTTTTCCAGACTGACGGCCGTGTCACGTAGGCGATTTTAACTACCTGTTTGCTTTCTTGATCCTCAGGAACAGGGCATGTCGCCTACTTACTCCATATGCATTAAACCATAAGCTGTTTTTTTTCTAAATCGCACTTAAATAGATAAAAATAGGATCCCAAAATAGTGTTCATTGGAATAGTTATGAACTTTGACGTTACGCTTATTGTTGAAAAAATAATGATGTGGGTAAATTTATGTATTTCTATCACTCAGCAAAAGTATGCAGTTTTATATTGTTATGCGCACATCTGAAGGTGTAATGTGAAATCATAGTCCCCGTTGTCACATCTTTTAGATTAATTATGTTGATCCAACTGTTGGTGTAACAAAACTGTCTTATACGAAACTTCAAAAACTATAAGCTCTGGATTTTTTTTCTTTCAGGAATTCAGTGGCATGAGTGTTATGTACACGGCTGTCCTTCTGTGACACTTGGGTGATTTACGTGCGTGCGCACGTGTGCTTTCGTATTTTCAATAGTTTTCGTTCCAAAACACTTGAGAATGAATGACACGCGACGTGAGGTTCCAGCGATGGTGCATATGTCACACAGGTAATGCCGTGCACCTGCCTCCGTGGCCGACGAACAGCGGTGCTGAAGCGCACACAGTGAGCCTGTCCCTCGTAACTTGCGTGGGTTTGTCTAATGACGTCGCGACTAGTCATTCTCTCGTTCCTCAAGTAGCTCGGATGACCGCGAACGGTCGTTATCGTGGCGCGAGCAGTGATGCCGGCAGGATGTCCGTGCTAGGGCGGGGACCCGGGTCGGCTCCCACTGGAGCCTGTGTGGTCCTCCCCGGTGGTCCAGCCACAGCCACCCCCTCTCCTTTGTTTATCGTGGCCGGCTCATCCGCGCAGTGATTTATCGCCGCTGCCGAGCCCAGGTATCGGCTGCCACCCCCCCTCCCTCTGCAACAACAAACCTTACCCTCATTCAGCGCAGTCCAATTACGACCTGGCCGGGACCCTCAGTCCTCTTGTCGTGCCGCCTTCCTCTTGCCTCGTGGGGACAACCCCCTCCCCTCCTGGTCAAAATACACATCAGCGATACACTATAAAAAAAATCCATTCAGAGTTTTTTGTGCTGCAAAAAAAAAACATGTCTTCACGTTTGATTTGTTTACATAAACACAATAGTTATTTAATTCAAATGGAAGGTTAGAGAAGTATAATCATGTATAGTAATAATAAACATTATAATAAATAATCCTTTTATATAATCATTAATAATGAACATAGTAAACATGGCATAGTATAATGCTTGCTGATAATAAAAATTTTCTTTATAAGTTTTTGTGAGTTAGTGAGTAGAGAGATTGGGTTGGCTTATAACATCCAGGTCTTAAGAGCCGATGTTGGTGAAACGAGGTGAGTATGGAGCAGCTCTGGAATGCAATAGCGGGTAAAACGGGAAATCCCCGAGAAAATCCGCTGACCAGCAGCATCATTCGGCACAATTCCAACATGCGAAAATCCGGGGGCGACCCCACCGAGAATCGAACCCGGTTCGCCTTAATGGGAAATAAGTTTTTGTGGTATGACAATTTTATTTTCCTTTATAGCCAAGAAACAGACATTCTTCGAGCTGCTGTTGTTCACAGTAAAGAAAAATCACATCTGACCTAAGATAATTGTTTAGCGATGTTAAAGGTTTCCTATCGAGCATTGCAGTTTTCAGTACGTTTAGGTTATCCTGAAGTAGACATTTGTAAGTCGATGTAAATCGCAGTTACAAAACTGCAACCGAGCAAATATACAGTCTTCCCGCAGACTTTTAATGTAATTCTAGAGCGCAGTGATTCTCCAAGTCACCAACTGTATTCTTACCATGGGCCGCGGTGTTGTATTGGCTAGACTACTTGCCTCCAACATCGGCGAACTGGGTTCAATTCCCGGCGAGGTCGCTCCCGGATTTTCGCAGGTGGGAATCGTGCCGGACGATGCCGCGGGCCAGCGAGTTTTCCCGGGGATCTCTCGTTTCCCCGCCCTTGCATTCCGGCGCTGCTACACAATCACCTCGCTTCTACCTGATCGTCTCTCAACACCTCGATGTCAAGAACCGCCCGCATCTCTCCACTCACTCACATTCAACTGTGTGTCTGTTCTTTTCCTCTCCTCGGCGGCCAAACGCCACCCACGTCTCTCGCCAGTTAACTTAGCTTCGTAAATGAACTACTCACACTTGAGAGGAATCCATAGGAAAAATATTTTAAACACATAAAGGCCACGTCTTATCATAGTGAGGCATTACGACGGGCCTCCCAAGACTGGAACATGCATTCCCAGGAAGCTGAATTTCGCACAAATCAGATCTGCGTCAGTAAAATATTATACCACGCGATGTAAGCCAATGGATTAAACTACAGATACAACTTCATACTTTTCAACTTTCCGTTAAGAAAACTACGCAAGAAAGGCCCAAAAACGTAATTTTGAAAACATTTTAAATACTTGTTTTTTATTTTAATATATTCAATATAAAACTAATAAGCGGTGGCTGTGAATAATAGCGGTTTTTTTTAAACATTTCCTGTAAAAAAAGTCGTAATCCCAGAAACTGTATTATACTGAGGTACGTGTCTACGCGCAAACGATGACTATGTAATCTCCGTAAGTATCACGAAGTAGCTACGCCGAGTCCGTTCCGTTTCCTGTAAATTTAGCTGTTAACTCTGTCAAAAAAAAGTGATATACGCAGCATTAAAGTACACAGAAACCTATTATTTCCGTGGAAGTACGACGAAATATAAAAACAGTGCCGGAAATTGAAATAAGAATTCTATGAATCCCTTGCCCCAGGAAATGGGAATCGTGTTCGTGCCCACAACGGGTAGCACGCCGTGCGCAATTGTTTGCACGTGTGTATGTAACCTGCAGGTCGTGTTGAAAGGACTTCCCAGTATCATACCCGGTGCACCCCTCTTTAGCAGCAGTGCAGACCGCAACTCCCCGTGGTAAGGAGTGCCGAAATGATGACTCTTGCGAGGAGGAGTTTCACGCACACTCCGCGTGATGGCGCGGTTGGGTTGTCGCCGACGACGTCAGTAGAAGACCGGACCAGAAGACGTTCAATACAGCCATACGCATGCGCCTATGCTGGTATTTTGGACAATACTGTACTCATTATATACCAACACGAATATAACTCCACCAAACGTTTTAATTTGTCGTGTGAGTTTAGTTTAACAATGGTAACTATTCGTATAAATTATGTAAATGTTAATAATTGTGCTCAGTGTAACAAACTGCGTTGCTATCGCTTTTAATTTATCGCTTTATTAACTATTTAACCTTATATTAGTGAGTTTTAGTTTGCTTTTGGTGGTGCAACCTGTAAATACGAGTGTGTGTGATGCACGTTGGCGCGAGCGTGCTTCATGTAAATTTTCGAAAATACGTTGGGTAAAATAACAGAACAGAAATGTAAGATGCTGGGTACCCTTACTGTAACAATTTGTTGACAAAAAGTATTATGTGATAAATAATAAACGAGCTATTTCCACGTTTCCAAAACAGAAACACTGACACGACAATAGAAGATGCTACCATGCAGAATAAAAACTACAGTTTTTCAGCACAAATTAGAAGAAAAAGCTTAAAAGCAAGAAAAAGCTGTGAAGTTTGGCAAACAAGCTTAAAGCCAGCCAGTGAGATCTATTTTCGAGTACAGAAATGAATGCGTATTATTTAAATAAGCATCCTGCGTACCCCTGCGGCATTTGACTGCATTTGCATGTGCATCGTGACATACAGTAAGAGCTGATCGCACGCACGGAACCAAGTATTCTGTATTTGCAGTCCAAAATCCGGCGAGAGGCCTTTATTCCAGCAAAAGTAAATTCGCGGCAAACCTTCCCTCTTTACTCTCAGTTCACAACTTAACCGACCTTAACGTAAACGCTATTTCGTCACCAAATTTTACTTTAAGTCTCACATGCTGTGAAGGATAATCTTGTAGTTTCTAATTGAATCCACAACTATAATACATGAGGCCGCGGTGGATGAGCGGTTAGACTGTCCGCTCCTACCTAGGCCGAACCTGGTTCAATCCCCGACCGGCCCATTCTCGGATTTTTGCAAGTGGAAATCATGCCGGACGATGCCGCTGGTGGGCTGGTTTTCCCGTGGATTTCCAATTTCCCCCGTCCCTGCATTCCAGCACTGCTCCATTCTCACCTCATTTCGCTCTCATCGGCTCTCAAGATCTCGTTGTTTAGAGCCGCCCAAATCCTTCAACTCCAACAACTATTTTGCATGCGTACCTTTTAATGTTTTACTGCTTGGTTTGCAGTCCTACAATGCTTACCGCTGTGCTAATTAACTAATTCCGCCAGACTTTTCTTTAGACTCGACGTACTACTTACATTTTAAAACTGCACGTGACCTGTAGAGTTCTCTGTTGAACTGCAAGCTCAGTGTTGACGGCAGTCAACCGGCGAGGCTCGGTTGACGAGGGTCTCCACAGTCATCACGTTTCTCTGTTCTTCTAGACTCGGGCTGCTGTTAATTCCAACACCTCGCGCGGCCCACGTGTGGTCGTTATCCGTGCTCTAGAGTACACTGTCAGAAACAAGTTTTGAGTCGTGGCTAACAACGACAGCCTTGCATCGCCAAACACACTCCCATCAAGAAGTGCAATGCCGCGCCAAATTCGGTATTTGTAGCCTCTGCGGCACGTTTTCGGGATATCAGGATTGCTTCTGTCCGAAGGAGCTGACCTCTATGACAGATTTAAACATGTTAGAAGTTTTATTGCGGTGTTTTATGATATTTCGTCAGGAAATATGAGTTCGTTTGGAAATTGAATGTATTCCAATGTTTGCATTATCAGACGATCATTCAACTGCAGCATTTTCCTAACCAAATTTTTTTTTGTTTAGTTTAACCTGGTAAAACTTTATATAACCTAAACTCACCTAACATAACCTAACTTAAACTTTAAATTGGTTGTATTTCATGTAGACATGTCTGCTTAAGTTTCTTGGTCGTAAAAATCACCATCTGAAGTGACTAATTTTTCTGGTTAGTGGTTATGACAATCATTCCGTAAAATTTATGGTGTTATTAACTACAGTGATAGATTAACCATAGTGCCTTTTTTGAGAAATGGATATAATTTCAACTCGTCACATATCATTTTGATGTTAATAAATCGCCATCGTACAGTACGAAGGTTTCCGTTTTCGAATCGCGTATAAGGCATCGTTTTTAAGGCTCGACTTAACCCCTTTTGCAGAAATTATTCGTTTTTGCGTCATACTTTCAGAATCATAATAATTAATGGCAATTACGATGATTAAATTTTAACATTTTACGAGTTGTTTGATATTTTTGTCTTCAATTTTAATTGTGTGTTATCTGCTTTTAGTAAAAAGTTAAGAGCATATTTATATTTTCTCAATAAGTTCCTGCCTTTTTGCAAACATGGAATAACACACAGTGAAAATTATATGCAGAAGTATTGAACAACAACTAAATTGTAAATTTAATATAATCAAACATCTGCAATAACTCATTGAGAAAATGGAATCATGACGCGAAAACGAAGAATTTCTGCATAATAGGTGAAGTCGAGCCCTGGGTAGCGTTTTAGATGTGATATCAGGTTTATTTTTCTAGCCACGTCCTGAATAGCCGGCTTAACAAAAACGAAGTCATTAAAAAAATACATGTATGGGCTAAAAGTGTTTTGAAACACTGGCTTCTTGGCCATTGCAGTGGGCGAACCTGTGGCATTGAATTATGCTCGTGCTTGTGAAGAATGTAGGCTTCTGTTCCCGTAGAGGCGCTCTGGAGAGAGAGANAGCCCTGGGTAGCGTTTTAGATGTGATATCAGGTTTATTTTTCTAGCCACGTCCTGAATAGCCGGCTTAACAAAAACCAAGTCATTAAAAAAATACATGTATGGGCTAAAAGTGTTTTGAAACACTGGCTTCTTGGCCATTGCAGTGGGCGAACCTGTGGCATTGAATTATGCTCGTGCTTGTGAAGAATGTAGGCTTCTGTTCCCGTAGAGGCGCTCTGGAGAGAGAGAGTGTGTGTGTGTGTGTGCGCACGTGCATGTGTGTGGTGCGTGTGTGTATGAGCTCATGTGTGTGTGCGTGTGTGTATNTGGGTTACCTGCCGAGAGGCTAGTAGGTGTCCATCAGTGTGCGTCGAGGCAGGACCGAGGCTATTTGTGTTAGCAGCTAAGGTAGTTATGTAGCGAGACAGATACTGTGTTGCATGGTGTACTGACGAGAGCATTAAATGAGAAATGAGTGCGCGCTCTACTCGTGCGAGTTGTCATTTCCTGTGACCACCCTTCCCAACCTCCTTATCCAAAGAACCCCGTCAGCCTGGTGGAGGACTTGTAGACAATTAATAAAAACTAGTTTCCATTCCAAAAATTATTTGGAAATTATGTATTTATACATTGTAAATGACTGCAATGGGTTTTTTTTAAATGTTATATACTCAAGAAATAAAACTTCATTATTTTATTCTTCATGAATTAGGACGTTCAACCTGTTGTGAACTTCAGATTTGATTTTTTGCTGGTCTTTCCAACGTTTCTTTGGAATAACCTGTGACGGTACAGTCCTTTGAAACACACAAAGACCCCGTAAATATAACGAGTGTTAGATTATTATGGTAACTGATAATTGTACTTGACTATGAAAATTTTATAATTGCGAGACTTGCTTCAGATTTGTAAATGATAATACCATAGCAGGAATAATAAAGCTGGAACCAATATTACACGTAATTAAGTATTAACAAAATTTTGTAGGAATTCAGTTGGTTTGAGAAACATGCTTTGTAGAAATTAGCCACCAAATTATATTTAGAATAATTTACAAGCTCTCGTAGATGACATCTTGTATTAAATACAAATAACAGTTTTTAAACACCCTTGAACCTCAAATAAAACTAACTAATTATTAATTTATTCTTCATGTGAATAGCTACTTCAGTAATCGTAAATACGAGGCAACCTACAAGCTCATATAATCACCAAATATATTACTATCTCTTTTGTTACAATGCATATTTATTAACAATATAGACCAATCATCATTATGCAGTCCATGTGTGTCGAATATTGTATCTAAACAAGCACACTAGATGTCACTTGGCACAGAGAGCTGCGCGAACACGCGACCCAGACGAACACCGTCAGACACGGCGGTGCGTCACAACCCGCACAAAGGAAAGCTCTCGGGTGTTACTTGCATAGCATTTCGGGCCACAGCTCGTCGATCATCTGTTCTGCGTAGGATCTCCAATATCGGCTGTATTCCGAGATTTGCCATTCAGGCTGTAAATACTGAGCGATTTTATTATATCTTCGTTTCTTATTATACCATTCTTCGTCACCACCATTACAGGTCGAAGAGATTTCATTTCTGAGGCTAGGATTCTGATTTTGTAAGTTATAATTGTATTGGCAAAGTGGTGGCCTCGTAGAATTTATCTTTAGGGGATAAAACAATGGTAGTGATATAACATGTTAAAACGTTTCCGTTGATACTGATGATGTGTAACACACATGTGCTAATGTAATTAATCTGTGAGAAAAATCAGTGATTTGAGAGAAGGGAGAGGTTAAGCAAACTATTTATCATAACGTGAGTGACTTAAGTAAGAGTAGTCATTATTATTAAAGATTAGTAGGAGCAAATGTAAAAAAAAACTTTAAAAACCTGCTAGGCTACGTCAAGACTAAATAAGAATATTCTAGAAACCACTGAAAACTTAAGCGTAGTTCATGCTGGTCTGCCTCATAACATGAAATTGTATCATCACTAGTTTTTCTGCATCACTTTTGTTCAGGCGTCAACTTACCTAATCATAATTCAGGAAACTGTCGTTTCGATGTCGTACGGTTCCAAACTCCTCACCTCTGTGAACTAAAGGGCTAGATTATGTAGTTGTTAATCACGTAAAGCCAGCTTCTTTAGTTAGTTTCCTGGGATGCAATGTTTCACGACTAGGGGTTGTGGGTTCTATTCCCGACCAAGGCGTAACTATGTGTGCTGTTTTTACGTATAACATTATCTTGAGCTTAGTTCATAAACCCTCTTTTAAATACTGTTAAATCATAAAGTAGGAGTGAAGATAAGTAACAGTTAATAAAAATTAATAATGAAAATTAATTGCAAGGTTTTATTATAATTTGTTTAATATGTGCGTACATTCGTAAAACTGGGACATTCGCCCGTAATTTATCGTTGCTTGTTCTCTCAGCGATTGAAATTATTTAATAGTATATTATGTTCACGGTAAAGTGAGCACTTTTGAGGCCCTAGTTTATTTTTCATGTCACTTTTTATGTCAGCCAAATTTTTATACTTCCGCCACTTTTAAAAATAAATAATACCATAAAAGTAATAAATACAGTGTATATATTTCACCGCGCTCAGAAATTAACGTCTAAGGCTAAAATAGAATATGTTTATTGACTATTATTCTAAATGAGAGGCCTTACAAAAGTGCTCACTTTACCGTGAATAGCCTAAAACCATTCAGTTGATACACTATAAGAAATTATGTCAAATTAACCACACGTACATTGAAAAAACGTGTATAGCAATTATTTTTTCATACATGTTTGGTAGCGTTCCTACAGCACCTCAGGAAAGAGTCAAAAGGATAGGTAAGTTCCCAACTCTGTATAGTAACCATGCTCAACATTCCCAGATTTTTAGTCTGATATGTGGTATTATTTTCATACGGTGTATACGTTTAAAAAGTTTATTACGTTTTAGGAGTAGTAGTAAAATTTTACAGTGTAGGTTTTGTAGTACTTGCCAAATATCGGCGGTACTACAAAGACTTGTTATAAAATATCTAGTTTACTCGTAGGGGTGGTAGAGGAGATACTAATAAGAATGTTCCATTCATAAACCTTGTCTGGAAACGCGGGCATTCACCGCCAGAATGCGCGGAACATGTGTCACTCAGCACCTGCTCGTAGGCAACTTGTAGCTTGCCAGAGCTGTGCAAGTTGCATACTTTGCAGGCGCCAACATCCGCCTAACGCGTGGCGGCCAGGTACTTGCTGGAAGGTATACCGACGCTATGCAACTCAGCTATTTAATTTTTCGTTNCGCCTAACGCGTGGCGGCCAGGTACTTGCTGGAAGGTATACCGACGCTATGCAACTCAGCTATTTAATTTTTCGTTGCTTGCACCGCACACCACATGCAAGTCTGACTGTTTCTTTTTTTCGTAGACTAAAGATGAGATAAACCGGTTATCGTCTAATGCGCATTTACCCAACGTTGTCCTACGCCACACAAACACAACACGTTAAGGGCGACGCCAACTTGGAGATTTTTTTATCGCGATAAGGTCGACACTGTCACGTGTACCAACTGCCCCGTCACTCCAACGCGCAAGACGCTGAACTGACATGCACGGTTTTCGTTGTGCTGCGTGTACTTATGGGACTTCAACCTACGACGCTATCATTTAATTGCTGGAAATTCTGCAGCAAAGTTCAAAGCAGGTCCTTATAATAGTTTTGCATATTTCCAAACAGTATTTTATGAGGAACAGGCGTGTGAAGAAGCCGTTTTTAGCTATGTTGAAGGACTCAGAAATAGCATTTATAATGTGTCTGAGGTATTGGTAGTATTGTCCGTACCTCGTCTGAAGTGTGTTTTCTTTTCGTACATTGATATCATGGAGACACGTTTAGTGGTTTCTTAAAAAAAAAAAAAAAAGCTGATTTTAAACACTGCAACGCTGTTAAAGCGTCACGTAGGCGGCTCACTTAAAGTTATGTGGTCAACAGTGATGAACGTGTTTGTTTGTATCTTAATTTTCGAAAGACAACACCTTTCATACGACTAAAATACCTTTACCATTTTACAAAGCGCTTAGAGGAAGTATAAAAGCATCCCAAATTGCGTAAACCGCAACGAGGCGTTATTTTAACTCCAGTGCTGTGAAAGCATGCGCGTCACTAGTGCACGTGCGGTAACCTGACAAACTGGAATTCATTTCCGTTAGAGCCGTACACAGGTGCGCACGCACTCGCTATGTTCTCGAATTCACGTGCTGAGCCTAAAGAGGTTCTCTAGGGATGCTTCCGTTTTTTTTCTTTTTGGCTTGTCACCACCACATGTAGATGTATACACAGTAAGTTCGTCATCGCAACGAAACTCATCAGGTGCATCGCATTAATATTCGTTCTGACATGTTTTATGATGCATAGTAAATGATTGAAATGAAGCAGGCCACGCAGTGTGTAAAGACGTAGGTATAGGCTATCAGCGAAAACTGTTTGTTTTTGCGACCAGCGACTAAAGATAGATTTACAACCTCCAAGTAGCGTACGTACGTACGAATAAAAGTTGAACACTATATATTTGCATGCATCCATTCACATTCACAATTAGCGTACGTACGTACGCACGCAGAAAAGAGAGGGAGAGTTGCTCAACTATCAACATCTACGTACGTACGTAAGGCTGAACTCTCAACCAATCACAATTTCCGATTTAATAATAAATATATTATTCTAACTAAAACTATTAAGATAATAACATNGAACTCTCAACCAATCACAATTTCCGATTTAATAATAAATATATTATTCTAACTAAAACTATTAAGATAATAACATAAATACACAAAATTCTGAATTATTTGGTTAATTATTTAATATTGTAAAATTTATTTTCGCAAAGCTTACAAAAATAAAACACAAAATAATAATCTCGTTTCGCAAAGTTACGTTTTTGTTTGAATGTCTGCCAATAGAAAACGTACGTACGTACGTACGTCACGAAGAGATTGTGAATCCGCCTTAAGGCTGCAGTGGCATGGATTTGATTTGATTTAATAGTTGTTTATTATACATAACTGACACTATACAGAAATTAATTAAATAAATACATGTGACAGGTTACAGATAGTACATGTATGCCAGCCAAATAAGGTTCTTCTACAGAATTGGATGTGGTATGACGTAGTTAGCTGGAAGAAGAAAGGAAAAAAGACAATGATTAATTACACAATCTGGGGAAAAACTCTCCAAAACCCCAAGTGAAAGAATAAAATGATAGTCAAAATTAAAGCTAAAAACCAAACAAACCGACATTGATCCGGTAAACTAAATTATATAAACGGGCAGATTAGAATTGTTATATGTGTACCGGGGCGACTGAGCGCCCACAGCCAAGGGAATTTAAAAAGGGTAGTGGAAAACAATAAGGAGTGTATGTAATGTGATGGCGGGCAAGGCGCCCACAACCTTAGGTTTTCTTGTATAAAGAGGATCGAAGGAATCATGAATAAGGGACGGTTATGTGTTGCGGCGGACAAGGCGTCCGCAACCATAGGTGTAATTATATTATGTGTGAGGGAATAATAGAATTAGAAGCCAGGGATAGTTAGCAATTGAATGCCCTGAATCTTTGGTCGCAAGGATGCAACTCAGGCCGACCCCGCGGTGCGCGCCCAATCACCGAGCCCCTCGGCTCCGATTGGCCGCGCACCACGGAAGGCCACGAGACAAAACCAGGACCCGTTCCGAAAATAAAGTTTTCAGACCGCATTCACTGCCGACTTCAATGCAGCCCCGTGACTTACTGCGCGACACACTTAAATACAATTAGTGGTAGGAAAACCCACAATTGAATATGCGAGAACGCGTGAATACTTGCAGACCAATTCGATATCCGTATAATCAGCACGATATATAGAAAACACGTACACCACCGCCTAGTGGCCACGCTACATTAGACCTAGGAAACATAGAGGGATTATTCAAAGGGAAGGGTATGAAATGAGACAGAATATAAAATGTGTAAGGTGTGGCAGACAGAGCGCCCACAGCCTTATGTTACACTATCTTACAGGTGGAAGAGGTAGAAGTGACAGGAAGTTTGCTTGTGTCGTGGCGGACAAGGCGGCCGCAACCATAGGTGTAAGTGGAACATACAAATTAAANATACAGAATATAAAATGTGTAAGGTGTGGCATGGTAAACTGAGCACTTTTGAAAGCACTGCTTATACAGTGTTCTATCCTCTAATCTTATCCATGTAGTTTATGATAGTTGCATTGGCAGAAAAGCAGTACAATGTTGCGACCCGGAATAGCTACTGCGTGTCTTGGGCAAACACTCAAACCAATNCGCATTGGCAGAAAAGCAGTACAATGTTGCGACCCGGAATAGCTACTGCGTGTCTTGGGCAAACACTCAAACCAATTTCCCCTGTACAGTTTGTTCCGCCCGTGTGCAGCATTCCATTACGACCGGGCATCGTAGCGCGTAACACTGCAATGCAGCAAACCGAACGTCTGCGCAATTTTGCCAACCCAGTCGAGGAAGAAATCAGTAGACATTACTAGGAAAAATTCGGCAGATTTTGGTAGCCTGTAAATATTGTTTATCGTAGCAATAGTTATGGAATCCTTACGAGATGAGGGGTTATTTGATGCTTAAAAATGTCCTTATTTTGGTTGCCTCTTTGTAATGGTTTTACACATAGCAGCATGTATGCAGTATTTTTACCAACACATACGCAGGTGTGTCAATTGCAATAGCATTCAGCCAATGGATGGCAATTTTTAAATTTAAAATTAAATTGTATTATTTGCCGGTGAATTTTGATAATTCCTCATACTGAGTTTTGTACGCCTAATGATATCATATACTTATATGTCTATTTTTGTTTCTTACTTTGTACTATCATCACAGCTATCACCGTCGCTTTCGATGTTTACTAGGAAAAAAAGAGATGCCTTGTATTAAGGTTTATTTTACTCAGGTCAGGAACGAAACGAGATTCCTTTTTGGAGAGTTTGGCACAGGGAAAATTTCCGCCGCTAGGTGCGCCGTGTTCCAAAAGGTAACTTTTAGTTAAGATGTTTAGCTACGTAAATTATAAAAGAGAATTATTTTACATAGTTATTGCGTTTTCTTATGTTTGATTTATAATTATTGAAAGTATCCTATTTCTGATATAGAAAACAGATAAAAATATGGTACACATACGACTCTAGCGTTTAGTTAGTGCCGAAAATGTTTCCTTTGCCTAAAATTGCAATTACACCTTTTGTTTGCTTACGAAACTAAAAAATCCGGTACACCCGCAACATCAGTGCACCTGGCGGCGAAAAATGTTTGTTGCCAAACTAAAATCATCGAGATTCCCAACCTAAGTAGAATAAACCTTACTTCCACATAACCGCTGGTTCGCGGTGAATCAAGTTTTTTCTAAGCCATCCTATGGGGGAAAAAATACTACCGTAACTACATCCAGTTTAAGATAGTCGCCTAAAAATGTTAATTTTATGTGAAGCGGAATGATACAGGGACTAGAAGAGGTATCAGAAGTACTCCGTTAATTTCTAACTACCTACACTGCCCCTGCGAGTTTGACCAGTTAATTTTGAAACAACATGTGTGATATTATAATGCTATAATACTGATCGTTGATGGTTTTTGTTGGCCGTACAGCGCCAACCCCCTCGCTTTAGGATGGTCTTTACTCACTTACTTATACTCGTTAATGTAATTAATTTTTAATTCTCTTATGATACGTACATAGTTTCCCTTTATTTTACAGGTTTATTATTCATTGCCAGTAATACATTCAAGGACTTCTTTTGTGCTGCAGTAGTACTATGTTGTGTGTACGTGCGTGTGGTTATGTTTATGTCCTCTATTGTAGTGCTGGCGTGTTGTGGTCTATTGAGACTGTATGGCCGGCAGTTGCAGTAGGAACATGCAAAGGTTGTTCATGGTAAAGTAAGCACTTTTGAAATCGGGGCCACGGTGGTGTAGTGGTTAGACTACTTGCCTCCCTCTTAGGCGAACCGGATTCGATTCCCGGTGGGGTCACTCCCGGATTTTCCCACGTGGGAATCGTACAGGACGATGTCGCTGTTCGGCGGGTTTTCTCGGGGATCTCCCGCCCTTCATTCCGACGCTGCTCCAAACTCACCTCGCTTCACCCTCATCGACTCTAAAGAGCCGCCCAAATATCTTCACTCACTCATTCTCTTTTCAAATCAACCTTCGAAAATTCACTGTTCATAACTGCACATGCTACAGTGGGTAGACATGGCAAGTAGGCTCTTTGTTAAGTTTGCAGAGAATTAAATTAATAAAAATAGTTACGAGACTTCACATTTCATTGAAAGCGTAGTATGCAGATTTATGGTTACTAATGTCATAGTTTATTATTTTTTAACACATAAGATATTTAATTTGCATTTTATTTAGAAATTTACTTTCCTGGAAAATTTTAGTCTCCGCTAGGATGATTCATGAATAACGTGAGATATTCCATGGCAATGTTAACCTTACGATTAGTGGAATAATAAAAAAGGAGGGGGAAATTAGATCCTAAGCAGAGCTTTCAAAAGTGTTCAATTAAACTGTGAACAGCGTATACAAAGTGTACTGGTGCAGTGCTGTGTTGGTGAGCAGGGTGTGTTTGTGTGCCGGCAGGTTGCCGCATCAACGGGCAGGAACTGCGCAAGGGCCACGAGGTGACCATCTCGAAGGACCCGTGCGTCAAGTGCCGTTGCGAGGCGGGGCGCACTGTGTGCACGAAGCAGGCGTGTCCCGTGATGCACTGCCCGCCGGACAAGGTAGTGGTGGCGCCCGGCGAGTGCTGCCCCCAGTGCAACGGCAGCCGTCGCAACTACGAGCCGCCCAACGGCATGTGCATGGTCGGCTACACCGTCCACAGGACAGGTCAGTAGCCGCCCTCCCTTGCTGTCATGCATTGTCGCTCCTCGGCCTTGTTCGTGCGCTGCTAGGCCGTGTTCGTGCGCCACTCGGCTGTGGTCGNTCGGCCGTTTTCGTGCACCGCTGGGCCGTGTTCGTCAATCCTAGCTTAAGTGGGATCAGTCAGTACCGGCCATCTTAGATTTATGGAATTTTCGCCACAGCCTGCATCTCAGATTTTGCATTATGTTTTACTGACAGACAGGGCACAAGGAATTAGTTTGTACATTTTATAAATTCTGTTTTAATTGTGTACTGTTACTAGTATTATTTCTTTAATCGCCTGCAAGAATCATATATTATTTCTTTTTGGCACTCAATAGTTAAACATTAACAATGCCAACAAAGCTGTAACATTTTGATAAAGCATCAAAAGCTATCGTTTATGATCCGACCTGAGAAAATCTTCGTTGAACCTTTTTAAATGGAACTTGTGACAGCAAAATTGATGAACCCAAGAATGTGGGCAGTGATCCCCTTTAACACAAGGGAATATCTGGTGACGGAAATATGTACTAACTCATATTTTGTAAACAAACTGCAGTTTTATATGTCTCCAATCTGTTCCTGGTGTGATATTAAGTACACCGAGGGCGATATGAAACTTTGCGCTACACCTATAACCCGATCAGCACATCTTAGTAGTATGTAGTCTCATATGTTTCCCAGCCAGTACTTTCCATCCGAAGTAGGCATCAAGCTTTGTTGTTATAATTTGTACGTGGTAATGATTGATGCATTATTACTCTTTATGGAGGGAAGTCACTTTCACCGACAGGGAAATAGTTTTTCTTACATGAGCTTGGTAAATATATATATGAGAGAGGGAATTCCCTAGCACATCTGAGAACATAAATTAACACTATAAAAGTTAACCGCATTCTTTTATATTTCAATTTCATGGAAGCCAATCGAGAAAAACGAAGGAAGGGCAATCCTTAAGAATTGTTTTTACTAGCTTTGTTAGTAAATATTTTACAGAGTATAGTGTATTTCTGCCGAGCTATTTCTGAGGCCCTAAATTTTTATATGTTATCATGGCGCAAGAGATAATGCGAACTAAATGCACCCATATTGCAAAATAGTTGCTCACATAGTAGACAAATAGAGTTATCTGGGAGTTGCAATTTTTATTTTAGTTTTACAATACTGGCTTCCAAAAATACGCAGCGTAGTTGGCTACACATCAGCTTACNAGTTGCAATTTTTATTTTAGTTTTACAATACTGGCTTCCAAAAATACGCAGCGTAGTTGGCTACACATCAGCTTACGGTGCAAGAGGTTCCATATTCGAGTCTCGCGTAATGATTGGGTGTATTTGTGCAGGTCACCTACTATAGGATCATGTCACTAAACTTTGCCAAAACAGTTAAATTACTGTTAATTACGGCGTAACCGTAAAGTGCTAGGTGGCACAGTGGTAAACGTTCGGACATGCATTTGAGAGGACCTGGGATTGATTCCCGGTACGGCCATCCTGATTTCGGTATGCCATAGTTTCCCGAAATCGCTCCCGGCGAATTCTGTGATGGTTCCTTACTATAGGCTATGACTACGGCCTTTCCCATCCCGTCTTGCCTGAGCAATTTGCTCCGTTTCTAATTACCTCGTCAACGAGATGTTAAGCCCTAGCTATATGTCATGAAACATTTCAGTTAAATCAAAAGGTCGACATTTAAAGCTTCTTAATTTTTTTTATTTACTCGTTCTTCGTTTTAAACAAATTAACAAAAAAATACCTCTTCTTCTCAAACACAATAAATCTATCTTATTAGTCTTCCATTATTAAGTATTCATCTTTAAAACATCTAACAAAACCATTTCATTAGTATTAAATTATACATAAACTTTTTATTTCGTTAAACCCATCATGTCCATTCTTGGCTGTGGTATAATTTCTGTTAAAAAAAAAAATGTTCGATTTTACTTCAGCTTGTGGTTGTTACCTGCTCTTTGATTGGCTGTCGTCTGACCAAACCGCATCTCTCCTCCAACCAGCAATGGCGATACGAGAGCCAATCAGGATACTTTTCTTTCGTTCACGTGTTTTATAACATTCAATTCTTGCTATCCTCTAAGAAATAAGTAAACAACAATAATAAAATTTGGAATTCTGAATATCCTCTAAAAACAAATGAAATCTAACTTACACATGATCTCTATGCCATTAAATTAGTGAAATCAACCAAAAAGTATACTGCACTTTTTTTAAATCACATAATAAATCTTAATTTGGAAATTATATTAAATAAATTGTCACCCTAAGTTAATACTCTGTAATCATAGACAAATGTAATATCTAGAACCAAAGTTAAATATAACACCTGAAAAACCGCAATTTTACAACCACCTCGCAGTTCCTTAAATATGGCGCTTTGTATTCGGTTACTTATCATCCTTCATTCTTCAAGGACTCAATATATATTAATGCTATTGAGCACTTGCACCAGGCATGAAGAATGCAGAACTTTCACGAACATTTCCGAGCAGCAAAAATGCAATCACAACCTGGACACTTGTGAAATGAGAAATATTGTTCATTTCCTCGCATCTTCCACTCACAATATTTTAGTATTTTGTGAATATTTCAGTGACATTTTAATTAATAAACTCAATAAATCGCAAAGGCAGCGAGAAGACGAAGGAGCTTCTTGTTAAAATATTTAACTGCCAGACTGCCATTAAAATATATAGTCTACATTTTTTCACACATAAGTCTGTATATATTAATGTCCCCGTTTTCTTATTATAGCTTGTCAACGAAGAACTATAGCTAAACCACTAGGTGTCAATATTCTGACTCAAGATCAGTTTCCACCCTCACCACCCTTGCATCCCAGAAAAAGAACATTTTGGATATGTCTCTGCGACAGCAAAATTGCATGTCTTAAGAAATAGTCTGTATTCGGAAATACATTATAAATATAAACTCCTGAACACTCCAGTGGCAAATTGTAGGGAATATATTGCTGAATTTATTTGCAGTGTAGGTAGTCTATTCTCCATCACCTGTATTTCTTACCTTTCTTTCTGTCACTCTAGCTCGCTGTCTTATTCAAGTGTAATTTTATTTTGCATCTCTTTTTTAATGTAAAGTATTATGGCAGAAATTTTTGACATGTTGGTAGGGCCTGAATGAAAAGAGCAATCAAACCCCCTGAGAACGCCCACAGTCACTTAGAAACTCTAATATCACTTAAAAATAATCTGAATTTGTAACAACATTTGGAAGTATGAAGCAAAAATTAAAGATAGTATTTGTATCGTTTTTTTTTTCTGGAATAGTTTGTGGATTGTCTGTGTGTAGTTTACCAGTTTTTGGATGCAAACGATTACCTTTCACTTACATTTCAAACTGGACACTTATAATTTTTTTTGTCTATTGTACTGTTAATTATTACAATTCCCTCTTCCACGTGTGTATCCAGAAATTTTTTTTTGGGAGGATCTCATGTCGAGATTGAATTTTTTTATTGATGGCTTAGCTTCAATTCTTTACTTCCAAACATAAGAAAATGGGGAGGGACTGATACACATGTTTACTTACGTTTAACTTTAACAAAAACAATAAAATGTTACAATTATATCCAGTATATTTTTGGTAGTCTTATTTTACAAGCAAAAAAATTTGAGTTGAACGTTAATTTTCGTATTCAATAATAGTCAACATATACCATTTTTTAACTAACATTATTTCATTACAGTAGGTAAAAGCCACTTAACAAAAACTTTTTAAAAGTTAACACAAGGTGCTTTTTGATAATAAAAGAAACACAGTGTTACATTTCAGACATTATTCTCTAGCAAATTCGATATTCCTTATCTTCAGTTATTACACTTTAACCTTAAAAAAATCTTGGTGTTATAAGTTTAATAAAATTCACCTATCTAACCAGGATAATTTAATTAAGTACTTCTGTTTAGTAAACATTTAACGCCAACTACCCTCTAGGAAAGAAATGAAAAATAACAAACAAAATATTAATACTGAATACAGTCTAGAAACAAATACGTACACATGATCTCTATATCAATAAACTATTAAAATAACCAAAGATTATACTGTTAACTTATATAATAAAACTTAATTTGGAATAATGTTAAATCAAGCGACAACATAAGCAAGTACTCTGTAATCATATACAATGAAAACGTATATAACTAACTGTAAACATAACCCCTAAAATATGCAATGCTACAGTGTGAACCCCTCACGTGCTGCAATCAGAGCCCCTAAACATCGTGCCTAGAATCAAAGAGGACCTGGATATGTTCCTGGGGGATCTCCCTCCACGTGGTTAGTATGCGAGGCCACAAAGCATCAACAGTTGTTGCTGGAGGTATGTGACGAACATGTTGCCGACCAACCATATTCCAGACATGTTCGATGGGCGACATGTCAGGCGAACGTGCAGGCCAGGGATGCAGTGGTACCCGACATTCATTGAAGAAGGCCTGCACATTTCTCGCCACATGTGGCCGGGCATTGTCCTTCTGAAATATGGCATGTGGAGTTGTCTGAAGAAGGGGCAGTACCTTGGACTGTAAAACCTCCCTGATGTAGCAGTTGCTGTTCAGATTGCCCTCAATACGTAGGATTCGAGATCGCACGTTGTATCCAATGATGCTCCACACCATCACACGCGGCGTGTGTCCACTATGCCGCTCCACAATGCAGGCTGCCAGATTGCTGCCACCATGGTAGCGTCTAACACGTATGCGGCCATCGCTGTTGAAGCGGGAATCGTCCGGAAACATTACATTTTGCCACTCAGCACGCTAGTGATAGTGTTCACGTGCTCATTGTAGTCTGAAGCATTTGTGGTTTCTGGAAAATGGAAGCCGGCGCAATGGCATGCATGCCACCAGTACAGTCCGTAGCAGATGGCATTGAACCGTTGATGCAGACAGGTTCACACCCGTTTCAGTGCTCCAGTGTCTAACCAACACTGTGGACGAGGCTGTACCGTCCATTATGGTCATGCGGACAAGGTGGCGGTCATCCCATGCTGTGGTCACATTGCGTGGTCCAGTACCCGCTCGTCGCTGCGCATGACCCTCTTCTATCCACTGGTTCACATACGCATCACTGTCATAGCAGTATGCCCTGCACGAGAATAAATGTCACGGTATGACAAAACCCATTTCCCGGATACCGATCATTCTACCCCGTTCGAACTCATTAACGTGCTGATATCGGGCCCTTTGACGTCGACGAGGCATACTGGCACTTGCTTTCACTTCGATTGATGGCTCTTCACTGACCTTTCCAGTCACACAAGAGAGGGCGCTGCTGGGCCTACGTGTACGCCATCTCTGCAATCGTAATCACTTATTGCTAGTACACTGTTTTACACAATCGCCGAGTTTGGATTCATTCGGGCCATTCTTTTTGGGTGTTGCAATTTTCACAAACAAAAGTATATATTACTAACAACTGCCTTGAAGTATTCAATAACTCAGCAGAAATCAAGGGGAGTTATGTGTCAAATTAAAAAATGTCTAAAAACAGCGAATTTATTCAAGATCAATGTAGAACACATTTTGCCTGGAGGATTTGAAGGCATATTAATCTGCCAGTTCCAGGCCTCTTGAAGGAAAGGATGGATCTGAAAAGGGAAATAAGGGGAGTGTCACAGGGGACTACAATCCCCCAAAATCCCTCACATTGACATAAAACTGTCATGTGAAAGTTTTAAAAATGAAATAATATCTGAAGTGTTTATAAATTACTGATTTAATTTAATTGATTTGGTACTGTTTCCTAAAATTGTGATTTTGCAGTGCTCCTTTCCTACAAATACGAATTAGTAATTTAGATATACACTCACAGAATGGTAAAATGGCCCTCCCCCCTCCAAACGAAAAATCTATATTAGCTCCTGCAGTGGTAAAGCGGCATCCCTCAGAGAAACGGGGAGCACTTGTGGTAACACTGCTGTGATGTGCGTTGCAGACTCCAGCTTCCACGTGGACCAGTGCACCAACTGCCGCTGCACGAACGGGACGTCGGTGTGTCGCCGCACGACCTGCCCCGTGCTCGACTGCCCCGTGAAGAGCCAGGTGACCAAGCCGCGCCATTGCTGCCCGCAGTGCGACCCCAAGCAGTGGGAGCCGCAGGAGCTGGAGGCCACCTGCTCTGACGGCAGCCGCACTTATCAGGCTAGTACTCGACACTTATACACCTTTGTGACAACATACCTCCTTTCAGAAGTGCAGTACCTCATTGTTTAGACTTGGGAACACCTGATGGTCCAGGTACTTATTATCACTAGTCAAACGTGGATCCGATATTTCTCCCCCTCGGAAATACAAAAAATTCTGTTTAAAAAATTAGACTGGTTTAATATTATTAATGTCATCATTATGTTTAAGCCTTGCTTAATTACAGGACCACAGTATATGTAAAATTTATCATTGCATCTCTGTTTTTCTGCAAAAAAATGAGTTCAGTTCCCCAAGGTTATAAAATTTCCTGATTACACATTTTGTCTAAAAAAATTTAGGCTGAAATTACAAATAGCATGAAGGCTGCATTCAAGGCATCAGAGTTATTTTCAAAATAACGGTTAACCATGCACCAAGGAAAACAAGTGTAAACTATCTGTCTCAACACCTAACTATGATTTCCTGCTAACAATTATGAACAACCATTTTGAACAGTTATGTTTAAATGTGTTGTGCATCAGCTGCCACATTAGTTTTTTTTTTTGTTTAAAATTGGCTGTACCCAAGCCTTGTTTTGTTTCTGACTATACTGTTGTTGTTGTTGTCATGTAATGGCGGGTTCCTTGTTATTGCCTTTGTGATGCGTGGTTATTCTCGATGGTATTAAATGATAATCTGGTATCCAATATTTTATTTCTAGCAATTTTAACTGGCTGCAATTCCTACCTAATTTGGCCAACACTTTGACAATAACAAATATACCTGAGATGTGACTCTATCTTTCTCGTTTTGTGCACCGACTAATATATGCAGGAAGGAAATGATATGTCTTTTCTAATGCCATTCCCTGGTGCCAAAGCTACTTTAGTGTTAATATCCCTGCCTGTATGTTGGAGTTACACGCATCGATATACGATAAACGATACTATTATATAGTTTGTGCTGGCTGCCAGCTGTCCCTCATCCTCAAACACAACCCAGATGAAATGCCTCTCTGCCATGGCATCTCGCTCATCGCTTAGGTTTGGGGAAGGTGCAGTGAGCCGCGAAACGCGATAGCCTGGGACTGCTGCTTGATTAATGTTGCAAGTCTGTTTTACAGAAAGTTTACATAGAGCTAACATTATAAAAACATCTGTAAATAAGGGAACATCGGTTGTCTGGATATCTTATGTTGCTACGCCACTGCCTTTCAGTTTTAGGANAATATTTTTCAAGGGAACATCGGTTGTCTGGATATCTTATGTTGCTACGCCACTGCCTTTCAGTTTTAGGATGTATTGTACAATGAGCGCAAATGTGATGTCTACTGTACACAGGTGGGAATCTATCATCCAGTCATGTAAATACCTTTATGTGCATGACTGTTAAAAATTCTGAACACATTTAATGCATTATTCAGGTATTTGGAAACTTAGTATGTTTTAAGATACGGCAGATTGAAGAAGAAGTTTTAAACTATACTGGAGGACTGTAAAATAATATTTACAGAATGTGTGGTAACTTTAAAGTACCATTCCTTCCTCGTTTGTGGAATGATGTTCTCTCGTAGGTAAACACACTAGGAGCACGTTTAACAGTTTCATAAAAAAAAACAGGAATTCAATCACTGTACAAGGCTGTTCAAGCACCAGGCAGGTGGAACTCTTAAGCCCTTTCCTACTGTTCCAAGATGGTATCTATTCCATGTCTGTCGGTCGTTTACGTGGTCGGGCTGGAGTGGAGTGTGTAATGGGGCGTGCTTTCTCCCAGGTAGGATGGCGAGTGGTGGAAGATCAACCCATGCCACTCGTGCACATGCAAGCAGGGCCAGCCCATCTGCTACATGGAACGCTGCCCCTCCCAGAATGAGCCGTGTCCTCCGAACCACCGCTGGGAGCAGGAACCCGGCCAGTGCTGCCCCCGCTGTGTCGAGAGTAAGTTACTTCTACGCCATTCCTCTTGTTTTTTCCAACACTCTTCCATTTTACTCAGGTCATGAATACTGTCTTGGCTTCTTTATTACAGTAGGTAGTTCTTCACCATATTTCAAATTTTTGTTTATGTTTTGATCCTTTGTAGTATGTACATCATGTTAAATTAATTACATCAAGTTTAAAATTTTACATTTAAATTTAAATGTTAAAGTATTTCTCTATTTAAAAAAAAATTTATGCTGAAATAAATTATTTAACAACAAAATGTTACAATAGTTTTTACTTTAACAGCAGTAACCTTTATCAGTTCAAGTTTTATCCTTCGTACAAAAGAAAGAAAAATTGAAACCAACCCGGAAAAAGTTGCTGCTGACAGAACATTCCTTTCTTTATCGTGGTGGCTGACTGGCTACGATTGCACATTTTACTTTCTACGATTTTTTGAAATGGTTTAATGGAAGGCATTATATTGGTGCGTGTGACTTTTATAATTTTTAAACCTCCATGTATTATGTACCTACTCCTAGACATTCGTTAACTTGCAGGATCACGTGGTTGTCACAAATTTGTAAGGTCGTAATACGAGTAGAAAACTTACATGGGAACTAAATTTGCTATAAAAACATTACACTGCCAAACTGAAAACATTTTTTTCCACTGCAAAATTTAGACCTTATCAGAATTTTGAAATTACGAGAAGTCAGTTTATAAGTAAAACAATCCTATTTTCCCACTTTTAAAACAAACAACTCATCTTATTGTTTAAAAAAGTCTGCAAGATGACTAAATTAATGGAAGGACGATGGAAACAATTTGCCTTGATGAAAGACGTAAATTTCTCCATATTGCGTCATTTCATACTCTCACTCGCATATTTCATAATTAATTTTTTTTCATTCAAGTTTATACAAAATAAATTAAAACACATCGAGTGCATTTTGTGAGCTATGCAAGGTTGATATAATTGTGTTCAGATTATACNATTGAAACCAACCCGGAAAAAGTTGCTGCTGACAGAACATTCCTTTCTTTATCGTGGTGGCTGACTGGCTACGATTACACATTTTACTTTCTACGATTTTTTGAAATGGTTTAATGGAAGGCATTATATTGGTGCGTGTGACTTTTATAATTTTTAAACCTCCATGTATTATGTACCTACTCCTAGACATTCGTTAACTTGCAGGATCACGTGGTTGTCACAAATTTGTAAGGTCGTAATACCAGTAGAAAACTTACATGGGAACTAAATTTGCTAAAAAAACATTACACTGCCAAACTGAAAACATTTTTTCCACTGCAAAATTTAGACCTTATCAGAATTTTGAAATTACGAGAAGTCAGTTTATAAGTAAAACAATCCTATTTTCCAACTTTTAAAACAAACAACTCATCTTATTGTTTAAAAAAGTCTGCCAGATGTCTAAATTAATGGAAGGACAATGGAAACAATTTGGCTTGATGAAAGACGTAAATTTCTCCATATTGCGTCATTTCATACTCTCACTTGCATATTTCATAATTAATTTTTTTTCATTCAAGTTTGTACAAAATAAATTAAAACACATCGAGTGCATTTTGTGAGCTATGCAAGGTTGATATAATTGTGTTCAGATTATACNGTACAAAATAAATTAAAACACATCGAGTGCATTTTGTGAGCTATGCAAGGTTGATATAATTGTGTTCAGATTATACATATTGATACACAATACTGCAAAACTTCAGTATCACAGTTACTTAAAAAGAGCAATATGTTAAAAATAAACTAATTACTTTTCAGTGTGTAAATTATTTTTAAATATCAATTTTTAAATTACTGGGAGTTATTGCAAGAACTAGATAATTTTTGAAAACTTATTTATTTTTAATATGTAATGTTGCCCAGCTTTTAAAACCAGTATGATTTTTTCTGTTTGGTGTAAGATGAATGACACTTTGTTACAGATGACGGTATATGCACAGTTTTCGGCGACCCTCACTACAGAACATTTGATGGCAAGTTTTACAGTTTCCAGGGCTCTTGCAAATACCTGATGGCCGGGGACTGTGTGGGGCACAGCTTCAACATCCGTGTCACAAATGATGCAAAATCAACCAGAACTTCTTCATGGACTAAAACTATTTCTATGAAAGTAATAATTTACCACAAATATTCTGTAGTGCTTATAGAAAATTATAAAATTAAAACTAACCTAGCTAAAAATAGTATTGACTGTACATAATTTGTCTAGAATCTTTTCTATAATACCTGATTTTTATGTCTCACAAAAGGCTTGAACAAAACATTGAACACTTTGCTTTAAAGTACCATTACTGACTGTGTTTCAAATTCTCTGAAATACGCATTTATGAAAACAAAGACTGCGTGTTAATGTGTACAGGTGGGCAACGTGAAGGTGAACCTGGGTCAGAAGATGAGGGTGAAAATGAACGGCAAGAAGGTGGAGCCCCCTTACAGCCTGAACGGCCAAGTTTCCATCAACAGGACAGACGACAGCCTGCTGTTGCAAACAAACATCGGGGTGAAGGTGGTGTGGGATGGCAACAGCTTCCTGGAGATCTCGATGCCGACATCGTACAAGGGCAAGCTGTGCGGTCTGTGCGGGAACTACAACGACCAGAAGAAGGATGACTTCATCAACAGGCACGGCAAGCTGGTGAGCAGCCCCGAGAGGTTCGGCCTGGCCTGGCGTGTCGGCGGCAAGAAGGCTTGCACCAGACGTCACGAGGACTCAAACAAGGAGCAGCAGTGTGCAGCCCGTTCTACCAGTCGCTTCAACCGCGACACCAGGCTCTGCAAGAAGCTGAGGAACTTTGCCATCTTCGGCTCCTGCTACAGCAGGATCAACCCTACACTCTACATAGAGTAGGTATCTACATTAAGGAGATGTTCATTCATTGTGCTTAATGTGTCCAGTTTTTCCACAACAATTAATACAGCCATTTTAGACTTGCAACAAACTACCATGTTTTTCCTACTACATGACAATTCATTCCAATTTTTACTTCTGAATAACTTGGAATTGTCATGTTTTTCTTATACAGTACTTTGAGCTCAGTATTTGTGCACAAGTTGCAAATGTAGGTATTATTTAACTGGGAATATGTTTTGTTCATATTTCTTCNTTGAGCTCAGTATTTGTGCACAAGTTGCAAATGTAGGTATTATTTAACTGGGAATATGTTTTGTTCATATTTCTTCAAAAATTATTTGTCACAACTTATTCAAAAACTTCAATGCATTAAATATTAAGGTTACACCAAGCAAATGTTTTGCTTCATAGAAATGTATTTTATTTAATTTTTCTTCTCTCCTGAACATGCCACAAAATAATTCCTGCTGAAGTCCACTTTATTCAACAAAAAATCTCGTCATGTTTACAAACCATAATGCTGCAAAATCTGTAATGTTTATGCAGTTGTAACTGCTACATGACCAGTCATGTCACTTACATATTACATATTGTGATGGTTCCCAATACCACCACAACTTGCCTCCCAACCTCCGTCTACCTACAACTAGGATTATCCACGAAGAGTACAGCAATGGAAAGCATTAATCACCAAAAACCTTTCAAAATCAGAGTTATTTGATAGTTACTTAATCTCGCTGACCAGAGTGGGTGGATGTACACACAAAATGTCAAAACAACTATTTAGATTTTACTCTATTTTTTTTTTTTGGTCACATATTCTCTTTGCCATTTGACCATTTATTTTTTCCATTTACAATGTATATAACAATTTGATTTTGAAATAATCAATCACAGTATATTACATTTAAGATTCCATAAAACGTATTTAAACCATCCAGTAATTCTCCCAAAAAAAGGAATTATTAGTGAAAACACACTGATATTATAAAAACATCAACAATATCACAATATCTTATTGAAAAGTCACAGAGGCATTAAGTCTCCAAAAGAAAGGGCTCTCATTTACAATACAAATTTATTCACCTTCTCCTAACAACAGTCGCCATTCACACTAATTCACAAACATCTAAGCCGAGGGTATTACCCTCATTGGTACACCCATAGGGTGTAGGTAGTGCTCGCTCACTACACGACCAAGTGCATTAACCGAGGGTATAACCCTCACNTTGGTACACCCATAGGGTGTAGGTAGTGCTCGCTCACTACACGACCAAGTGCATTAACCGAGGGTATAACCCTCACCAATACAACATAGGTTCCGAACATTCACACACACAGACACCACGGCTAGAGCTGATGCAATTGCCCTCGCCATACACCCACAAAGAGTGTAGGTAGATACACACGTACATTCACACAAAGAGAACCACGCCAAGAGCTAATGCTATTGCCCCCACCGTACGCCCACAAGGAGTGTAGGTAGTGTTCTCTCTCTCTCTCTCTCTCTCTCTCTCTCTCTCTCTCTCTCTCAATCACCCATATGCATTAGCCAAGGGTATTGCCCTCACCAATACACTCTAGGCTGCACATTGTGCCCATGCAGATCCACAACAATTTACAGTCATTTAAACGATTTCATTCTTACTCTTGATTTTTTCCGGTGTTCCAGATCACCAACTACTTCCACAAGTCTAAGTCCCGAATACTTTCTTCTCAGTACCAAATCCCGCATTCACCAGTTTTAGAGGCTAAGTTCCACTCTAGGCATTCCGAAGCAAAGTCCCTCGTTCACTCGTCCCGAGCCTAAGTTTCACTTTGTGCATCCAAAACTAAAGTTCCACATTTCACTTATTTAGAGACTATCTTCAACCTGGAGCATCCAAAACTAAGTCCCACGATCTCTACGAGAGACACTGTAACTTAAATACCGTACTATTTAACATTTTTTTTATTAAAAACATTTACTAAATTTTTATATGCTAATTTTTTTTTATTTTACAAAAAGTTAGTTTTTTTAGATAAGGAGATTTCAACCGAATACAAATTGACTATGTGCATGGCCTTAGTCCTTGTTTGCGGATACATAGGTATGTCATCATTCCTTAAAAAAAATTTAGATGCAAAGCAAAGATAGCAGTATCCGTTACAAAGTAATTGTAAGTAGGCCTGTATAAAGATTAAGTGTAATATTGTTTACCATTTCTGGTCATGATTGCATTCACTTCAACATGTAACCGTTGGCTCAACTTTCAATTCTATAATTTCTCCATTATCTGCTCTATAAAAAGTGTCGTTTATCATTATTAAGACTATTTTTCCAAGTAAATTTAAATCTAATATTTTCTCACTTTTATTCACTGTTTTCCATTGCAATCGGTGAAGTTTTCAATGGTAAATGTTTTGATTATGAATATTATTCCACTTTTTATATTATATGTAATACACACAATGGGAATCTTCCTTCGATTAATACTTCATACTTTTGTGTAAAGTACGTTGTTCGTAAATCACATGCGTACCATTGCTTCTGTAACCAGTCCTGTGAAACCTGTGTGGCGATTCGAAATTGAAGCCATATCACCAAGTAACAAGTAATATCATACCGGAATTCCTCAGAGTCAAAAATTAGTTTTCTCATTCAAAGTGTGACGGTGACATTGTTGGTATTTGTGAGTTTCTGTAGCTCTTCTTCTGAGGTCAAGCAAAGAAACAGACGATGTACTGGTGACACAAAATAAATGTGACGAACACTTGGCTACCTGTTCGAGTACAATATGATTTACAAAGCAGAGCGCATGCTCTGAGTGAAGAGATTTGGGCGGCTCTTAACATCGAGGTCTTGAGAACCGATGAGGTTGAACTGAGGTGATTATGAAGCAGAGCCGCAATGAAAAGGAGGGGGAAATGGGATATATCCGAGAAAACCCACAGACCAGCGGCATCGTCCGGCACGATTTCCACTTTCGAAAATCCATAGTGTACCAGCCGGGGATTGAACCGGATTCGTCTTGGTGGGAGGCGAGCAGTCTAACCGCTCAGNCATCGTCCGGCACGATTTCCACTTTCGAAAATCCATAGTGTACCTGCCGGGGATTGAACCCGATTCGTCTTTGTGGGAGGCGAGCAGTCTAACCACTCAACCACCGTGGCCCCCACAGATAATCGAGAGAACAGCTTGCAACAGCAAATCTTAAACCAGCTTGTTCAATAGGCTTGTAAAAATAAAGAATTCTGGACACTTACCTCCATCTAACTTTTCTTTTTTGTCTTGACGTAAACTGTACCGCATACACAAAAATATTTTAATGTCATTTTACCCATTGTTCTTACTTACAAGGCATACACTAATTCAGTTTAAAAACTAATGATTTGGCCAGCTGCACGACCCAACAGTACAACACAACTCGTTAACTGGATGATATTTGTGATGGGCCGAGCGGTTCATGGAACTCGGAAGCGTTTCGGTTCGTTTCAGTACATGTCCGAGCATCACTGAATGCACTGGATGCTCGTAGGCACACTAGACCTGAGGGAAGGAAACCTGCTTACTGTGTGTTATAAAAAACCTATATTGGTCATTCTCATGGACTGACATGGAAATACATATATAACAATAATGTTCATATTTAATATTTCTAATGTTTTTTCTTGATAAAAAATATCTAAGCAGAATTATGTATGTTTTACTTTTCAGCTTAGGTAGAAATTGTCCTATAATTTTGAATTAGGTTGAAGGTGGGGTACAAATTATATCTTGTACCCCATTGGTAATTTTTTTGGGGGAGGGATTACTGTACTCCTGTACCTCTCCCCTTCNGTACAAATTATATCTTGTACCCCATTGGTAATTTTTTTGGGGGAGGGATTACTGTACTCCTGTACCTCTCCCCTTCCCAGTTTCACCACCACTGAACCTACTGCAATATTGCCTCTCGGTGTACAACGACACACCGTATAGTGACACATGGAACTGACTGATGGTGTACGTGTGATGTCAACAGGTCGTGCATGGTGGACATGTGCGAGTGCCCCAACACAAGATGTTACTGCGAGTCGTTCACTGCGTACGCCCACGAGTGCCAGCGACTGGGCGTCAAGCTCCCAGACTGGCGGAAGGATACAAAGTGTCCCAGCGGCTGGTCACGGCCGAGACAACCTCTGAGGCTGCATTAATACCAGGGATGCAGTCTTCCCTGAAACGCTAGTCATTTCCAGTCTACTTTACCTTCTGTAGTAGGTAGGTGAATATCTTGATTTTAGGATTGGAAAAACAGATGCAGTAGATTATTTATGGTAGTTTTTAATGTATTTTTGACTCTCAGAGCGTTATTTGCAGTTTCCAGTAAGAAAAACATTTGACTGGCCCTATTAAATTAAGGGAGGTCTCTATTTTAAACACTGGAGTGTTTGTGGAACAGCAGCTGATACTTTAAGGTCATTTGAACTTCACGTAAGCATGCAACACACTAGTGCAGAAATTGTGAATAAAGGAATTTACTTTCAGGGTTATATATCTCAGATGGGAACCCAGGGACAGTAAGTGTTTTTGGGATGGCAATATGTGTTGCTGATGTTAACGGTCGCAGAATTGTATGTTAACAGTTGTATATATGCCACACAGAACATGTAGTTCACACAGTTTGTGCACTGAGTGCTGTAAAACAGATCATACAGTTAATTAATGTGCTTTAAAACAAAAATCAGTTCAGAAAAAGTATGAAGAAAAAATATCTGATATAAAGTAGACAATTTCAAGAAAGCAGCTCAAATACTCTAAAATCAGTAACATTTTTGTTTACAAATTTTTCTTATTTTAATTAGTACAAATACCAGCATATAGGCTAATGAAACCACTTAGGCTGCTTGGCAGTTGGAAACTGTTTATATAGTCGTGGTCTAGTGTTTGGAAAGACCATGCTAAAATATATTGTTTGCCACCTTGTCACTAACCCTTAGTGGGATTTGCTGTTGGAGGGTAATGCCGAGGTACT
>NQII01000125.1:994136-1018101 GCA_002778355.1 Clitarchus hookeri | reverse complement strand
GTCAATAATTGTGTGTTGAGCTTTGGGTGGCACGCAGGCAAGCGATGGGCGAGTGGGTGCCCTGGTTGGAATCTAAGCTGATGTGACGTTAAGGGCCCAGACTACCCTGGTAACATTAGCTGGCCGGACGAAGGTAGGTGTATTCTTCGGCGGCATAGGTGGCAGTGGAGGTACTGCGTGTGGTACATGCCAGAGGAGGTTAGAAGTCGAGCTTGCTGAGATGGTAGTTGACCCTCCTTGACATGCAGTCTCCTCTTTCTTCCAGGAGTATATGTGGTTGTCAACTATGCTGCTTTCCCTTCGTACCCCAGCGTGAGCTAACCCTTCCTTGGCAGATTTGCCCAGCTCAGCTCTATAATTAGGCATAAGGTGGTGGGGGTAACCAATTAGGTTAATAGTGGGTGGTCATTAAGGGGTGGACACCGCCTGATGGAATGAGGGATGCGGTGGTTCGGTGAGGTGTGGGAGGGCTGTACTACTGGTCTTCAACCCAGAGACTTGCCGTTCGGAACGTTATGGTCTGACCCAACTTCCAAGTTGGAGGTTAAATAGACTGCAAAGGGCGTCCACTCCCGTGGCTCCATGGCATGCGGAACGTCGCAATATGACCCAGGTGTCTTGAAGAGCAGGACTCTTGCAGGGAGCTGGCTATCGTTTCCAAGCAAGAATCCTGGCACGCGGAACGTTGTGGTCTGACCTAGGCACTTACTGGAAGGTCCGTAGNGCTATCGTTTCCAAGCAAGAATCCTGGCACGCGGAACGTTGTGGTCTGACCTAGGCACTTACTGGAAGGTCCGTAGTCTAAGAGACAACTGCTCTAGTGAGACCCAGGAAGGCAAGCTTCCTAAGCTGCACTTCGAAAGGAGACCTATCAATAGGAGAGACAAGGAGCAATGTGTCGACTCGTGGCTAAACCTAGAAG
Organism: Clitarchus hookeri; assembly: GCA_002778355.1. Taxonomy (NCBI): domain Eukaryota; kingdom Metazoa; phylum Arthropoda; class Insecta; order Phasmatodea; family Phasmatidae; genus Clitarchus; species Clitarchus hookeri. The sequence continues at coordinate 1,017,179 of NQII01000125.1, read as the reverse complement.
ATTTTTACTAGGACAGGTGACGTACTGGAAAGAGAAAGAACAAGGTGTAGGAATACAGAGAGCTGGAGAGACAACTCAACCAAGTCCGATTTAAGCCTGTTTTATTGATTGCTGGATTAAAATACACATAAACTAAGCTGTACCCTGACAGGCCTGAAGGGCCGGTTCTAAGTTGCCAACTGGTGTAGTTACCTATGTCTCGGAAGACGCTGCAGCGCAGGGGGCGAGGGCAACCCCAAGACTTTGGTACTTGCACTCGTGATAGCTGAGAGTAAGCTTCAAGGTAGCTGGAAGCACTGGGCTTTGGTATGCTGATGGGCAGCGCGGCAGTGTCGTGCAGAGCAGAGCTCTTGCCTGAACAGNAGGTTAGAAGTCGAGCTTGCTGAGATGGTAGTTGACCCTCCTTGACATGCAGTCTCCTCTTTCTTCCAGGAGTATACATGGTTGTCAACTATGCTGCTTTCCCTTCGTACCCCAGCGTGAGCTAACCCTTCCTTGGCAGATTTTTCCCCGCTCAGCTATATAATTAGGCATAAGGTGGTGGGGGTAACCAATTAGGTTGATAGTGGGTGGTCAGTAAGGCGTGGACACCGCCTGATTGAATGAGGGATGCGGTGGTTAGGTGAGGTGTGGGAGGGCTTTACTACTGGTCTTCAACCCAGAGAATTGCCGTTCGGAACGTTATGGTCTGACCTAACTTCCAAGTTGGACGTTAAATAGACTGCAAAGGGCGTCCACTCCCGTGGCTCCCTGGCACGCGGAACGTCGCAATATGACCCAGATGTCTTGAAGAGCAGGACTCTTGTAGGGAGTTGGCTATCGTTTCCAAGCAAGAATCCTGGCACGCGGAACGTTGTGGTCTGACCTAGGCACTTACTGGAAGGTCCGTAGACTAAGAGACAACTGCTCTTGTGAGACCCAGGAAGGCAAGCTTCCTAAGCTGCACTTCGATAGGAGACCTATCAATAGGAGAGACAAGGAGCAATGTGTCGACTCGTGGCTGACCCTAGAAGATTCTTACTAGGACAGTTGACGAACTGGAAAGAGAAAGAACAAGGTGTAGGAATACAGAGTGCTGGAGAGACAACTCAACCAAGTCCGATTTAAGCCTGTTTTATTGATTGCTGTATTAAAATACACATAAACTAGGCTGTACCCTGATAGGCCTGAAGGGCCGGTTCTAAGTTGCCAACTGGTGTAGTTACCTATGTCTCGGAAGACGTGGCAGCGCAGGGGGCGAGGGCAACCCCAAGACCTTGGTACTTGCACTCGTGATAGCTGAGAGTAAGCTTCAAGGTAACTGGAAGCACTGGGCTTTGGTATGCTGATGGGCAGCGCGGCAGTGTCGTGCAGAGCAGAGCTCTTGCCTGAACAGCATAAGACTGACGTGACATGAAACAGTCGGTAGTTCTTCGAGCAGCGTGACATTCTGTGAAAGCGAGACATTAAGTCTGGTTGCTCTCGGGCTGCGTGACACCAGGCAAGTGGACTGGCACAAGACGGCCGTCGGTGCGCTCTGGGGCAGAGTAACACCGGGCAAGTGGACTGGCACGAGACAGCCTCGAACTGATTTTTTCCTCTAACCTACCTTAAAACTAAGAGGAGAGTCGGAGGTCCAGGGTAGGGATAGAATCTAAGTGCGTCTCAGGGCTGAGTCCCATACCCATAGGCATGCAGGGAAGTTTCTAGCTACAAGGGCACATGCTCGCCGCTTTACTGGGATTGGGCAAACTTGGCCGCGATTGGGGCCATGTTTACCTCTCATGCTAACTTAACCTGAACTACAAGGGAGGTGTAAAGAACCGGTATAGGCACCGTAAAAACCCCTCGAAAGGAAATAATTTCAAGATTTTTGATAATTATGCTGGCTTTTTGATTTGTAACTAGGGGGGTGGTAGGTACCAGCCCCTCTGGTTGAGGGAGGATGCGCAATTGGGCATTTCTCCTCCAGTGCCACCAGTCAAGTACTGAAACAGAAAGTATAAAAAAAGGAGGAGGTAGTGGCGACTCGTTAAGTGGACTGCCTGCCTCAGGCGCAGGTGCTTAGTGGTGCACCAGAGAGCACACTCGCAGAGCCAATAGGAGCTGCACTGTACCATACATAGTGCACCACACCCGCCCAAAGTGCGACTGCCATGTGTTGTGCGAGAACTTGAAACTTGTTCACCTTGAAGTGTTTTCTTCAGCTCCGAGGTGGCGTGTCTCTTGAAGACTTGAGGAAAAGTCCCAGTGTCTTGAAGTGTTATGTAATGTGACACCACAGTTGCCTTCCACCAAGCCAGATGCTGTACGATGCATGTGTACAGCATTAGACAGTGGGCACATAGTGCTTCGCAGGGTGTTGTATTAGTGAACAGTTTGTATATGTAATATGTATTGTACTGGGATGTACTGAAGAGCGGTGCTGTTGGCCATGTCTGTGTTAGTGAGCGCAGGCATTATAGGTGCTTGCTGTGGGGTGTATGGTATAAAATTACTATGACGAACTGGAAGCCAATAGTGATTTAGGCCGCTTGTACAGCTGGGTTTGGTCGGGCAGGTAGTCACCTAGGGCGCTTATCAGAGCTTGGTTTGTTTCAAGGTCTGTGGTATAGAACGTCTCTGCCATATCCTGAACTACTCCAGTCAGTTTTGGCTGTTGAAGCTCTGCATGTAATTCGCGAGTGGGGATATACAGAGACACATGGGCAGCTATTTTGAGGCATTTACTCTGCACTCGCTGTAGCTGCTCTATGTATGTCTTGGCGCAGTATGTCCAGACGGGCGTTGCATATCATAGTATAGGGCGCATATGGGATTTATATATTAGATCCCATTACGCTGTGTGAGGCCACCTCTGGTGTAAAACACTGGGTAGGCTGCGGCGATGCGGGCTAGGACTTGCTGGTGCCTGACGGTGGCATGGTGATGCCATGTCATCGCCCTGTTCATGGTCACACGAAGGTATTTCGCCTCAGTTTTATAAGGAATATTTTCCTGGAACAGGATAATGGGTGGGAGAATCTGAGATAGGAGCTTGCATGTAAAAATGATGGCCTCACATTTGTCGACATTTATTTTGATTTGCCACTTGCGAAAATATGGCTGAAGTGTATTTAAATGGTTTTGGGCATGGCGCACAGCCATGTTCAAGTTCATGGAGCGAGTGAAGAGCACTGTCTCATCTGCATAGACACTGAGTTGGGTAGCCCATGTAGAAGGGGGCGGGATATAATGTGTTTATAAATTAAATAGCACTGGCCCCAGTATACTTCCCTGGGGAACACCAGCTCTAATTACTTTATTCTCTGCCTCATGTAACTTGGCAAGATTTTTACAGTTTGACGAAAGTAGGGTCAATGTTTACTTTTAATTTATGTATCCTTTCGATATCAGCTGGTGCATCAAGTAGAGGCTGTATATTTTATCAACACGCTGTCAGATAATTTGCCGTTATACTGTTACGCTAAACAAATTGTAAGGTATTTTAGACTGAAATCTGTCTAAAAAAAATTTTAAGGTTATAAAAGTAAAAATATAAAACCTTGCAAAAAATGTAACATTTGCTAACTCTTTTATAATTTGTCAGACACAGCGAACTTGAGTTAACGTTTGAGAGATGGCAGTTGTATTTCTTATCACACTTTGGACGTCATAGCTAAAATAACTGGAACTAAAAGTAGTTCGGGAAACTTGATTGACAACGCACTTTTATTCGCCAACAACTCACCAACGATAATTGCAAAGCAGTAATTCTGCTATTACTGATACTAAACAGTTCGAGTTGGAAGTATGTGGTGTGGAATAACATAAAAATTGCTTAACAACTACCCACGCGCGTCCAACTTTCTTCGTTTTGTTAATGCAGTATAGTAACAACACGAAAACAAGGAAATGGNAACAACTACCCACGCGCGTCCAACTTTCTTCGTTTTGTTAATGCAGTATAGTAACAACACGAAAACAAGGAAATGGATTTGTGGAAGAACAACATGGCTCGTAATGGACGTAGATATAACAATTATCGGACTAATATAAATTATTAGTAATCAAAATCGCTGTACACAAAGTGTGTTACTTTAAAAATTATGCAGAAGCACGGAAAATAAAANATTACGCTGTGTGAGGCCACCTCTGGTGTAAAACACTGGGTAGGCTGCGGCGATGCGGGCTAGGACTTGCTGGTGCATGACGGTGGCATGGTGACGCCATGTCATCGCCCTGTTCATGGTCACACGAAGGTATTTCGCCTCAGTTTTATAAGGAATATTTTCCTGGAACAGGATAATGGGTGGGAGAATCTGAGATAGGTGCTTGCATGTAAAAATGATGGCCTCACATTTGTCGACATTTATCTTGATTTGCCACTTGCGAAAATATGGCTGAAGTGTATTTAAATGGTTTTGGGCATGGCGCACAGCCATGTTCAAGTTCATGGAGCGAGTGAAGAGCACTGTCTCATCTGCATAGACACTGAGTTGGGTAGCCCATGTAGAAGGGGGCGGGATATAATGTGTTTATAAATTAAATAGCACTGGCCCCAGTATACTTCCCTGGGGAACACCAGCTCTAATTACTTTATTCTCTGCCTCGTGTAACTTGGCAAGATTTTTACAGTTTGACGAAAGTAGGGTCAATGTTTACTTTTAATTTATGTATCCTTTCGATATCAGCTGGTGCATCAAGTAGAGGCTGTATATTTTATCAACACGCTGTCAGATAATTTGCCATTATACTGTTACGCTAAACAAATTGTAAGGTATTTTAGACTGAAATCTGTCTAAAAAATTNCACGCTGTCAGATAATTTGCCATTATACTGTTACGCTAAACAAATTGTAAGGTATTTTAGACTGAAATCTGTCTAAAAAATTTTTTAAGGTTATAAAAGTAAAAATATAAAACCTTGCAAAAAATGTAACATTTGCTAACTCTTTTATAATTTGTCAGACACAGTGAACTTGAGTTAACGTTTGAGAGATGGCAGTTGTATTTCTTATCACACTTTGGACGTCATAGCTAAAATAACTGGAACTAAAAGTAGTTCGGGAAACTTGATTGACAACGCACTTTTATTCGCCAACAACTCACCAACGGTAATTGCAAAGCAGTAATTCTGCTATTACTGATACTAAACAGTTCGAGTTGGAAGTATGTGGTGTGGAATAACATAAAAATTGCTTAACAACTACCCACGCGCGTCCAACTTTCTTCGTTTTGTTAATGCAGTATAGTAACAACACGAAAACAAGGAAATGGGTTTGTGGAAGAACAACATGGCTCGTAATGGACGTAGATATAACAATTATCGGACTAATATAAATTATTAGTAATCAAAATCGCTGTACACAAAGTGTGTTACTTTAAAAATTATGCAGAAGCACGGAAAATAAAACTATTGGTATCTGTTCATAAATTTATTATTTTACACGAAAGCTATTTTTTTTGTGGCTGGTAATGCTTCGGGAAAGTGCGAACAGGTGGCGCGCATGGCATGGCAGGGTAAGTTGTGAGCCGAGAGTGTTACTAAACAGATAGCAGCACGTTTGCCGGTCTCTTAATCCCTTTTTGAAATATATTTTGTCAAATTATTATAAATAAAATTAAACAATGCCATGCAATATTTCTATTTACTTTTGGAATTAATAGCAAGCATGTATGGAAAGCATGGATGGAGAGTGGGGATACGACGTGCAAAGAACTCTCAAGGTTTTGAAGTTGCGTTTCACTTGGATACGGATCGTTTTATTGTGCATTTAATTTTGAACACCTATACATTACTACTTTATCGCCAAGTTTAGTATGTAACTTTAACAATCGCTGTTTTGTGACATCAAATAAAATATATTAATTAATATAGGAACTCCTTATCCCATATAGTTTCTGCTTGTCTGATATGCGTCGGCAGTGCACTCAGAATAACCAACGTAATATTGACTTTTGTTCGTTCTTTCGTGCATCAGCTGATACAGGATTTTGTAAATGACACATTGTTTGTTTCGTATACATTAAGTTGCCACTCACTGACTGTCATACTCTTACGAAGTTATGTGAGACGGACAATATGTTCAGATGTGGCTTCTTCCACAGTGACTGCAAATTTGCGCCCATCAAGGTACGAGTGCAGTAACTTGACATAGCAGTCAGGGAAGTCTATGTTCTTTGCCATGCGTTGTTCATACAGCTATTTTGATTATTGGAACTTTTTTGTTATCAATAATATTCCCCCGAAATATTATGCTGTTTGTCAAGGTGAAGTTTAAATAAAATAAAATTCTTACCCGCATGAAGTAAACCAGATATTTAAATATATAAGAATAAAGAGTTAATATATATTGTAGTTAATAAAATGAAAAGAAATGTTTTACAAGTCAGAAAAAAATTGATATGATGGAAACTATTGATATGATTATCTTATTTTTAATCTGGTAAAGTTTCAGACAGACTTATTTTAAATTCAGCTATTTTATAAAGTTTGTAAACGTGTTACAAAATGTTTTCAGAATATAATTTTTCAATATTTGGCTGCGGAACCATCTGTTACTTTTGTCTCTGAATATGTCTAGGGAAAAACCATATTTCACGAAGTGTTGTCTCCTAGTGCTGTTACGTGTTCATATGTTTTGTAGGGGCCACAGTGGTGTAGTGGTCAGTCCACTCACCTCACACCATAGTGAACTGGGTTTTAGTCCCTGTGGGCCCACCCTTGATTTTGGCTTTGCGAAGCATGGTGGATGTTGCCAGTGGCCATTGAGTTTTCTCAGGGTGCTTCAACCTCCTTCACCATTGCATTCCATTTCTGCTCCATTGTCATCTCAATTCATCCCTGTGGTGTTGACAATCACAACTATCGATCATTACCCCTTCGTTTTTCTTTGTTTCAGTATTGCGTTTACTGACGTGGACCAAGTTGGACTCTCCCTCAGANTGATCATTACCCCTTCGTTTTTCTTTGTTTCAGTATTGCGTTTACTGACGTGGACCAAGTTGGACTCTCCCTCAGAAAGGACGTCGCAACATGTCACGTGTACTGTGTCACAACTTTCTGTCTGCCAGTATTCCACTGTGGTTACGACTTTGTCTTTTGAGCTGGCTCTCAACTGGCATGCCGGTAACTGACATGTTACGTGAAAATAAAATTTACGATTGTGATAATACTGTGTTGCTTTCGATGTAGCACTGCAGTCATGTAATAATTCTTTTTAAAGACTTTCTTATTTGTATGTTGCAAACACGACATGTTTGTTTAAATATCTTAACTTATTGAGTGTTAAAGAACTTGTTGCATGAATACAACTCTTGTGATGTGTGTTGCGTAGTTTGTAACAGCAGTTTGATTATTGCAACGTGCTCTTTCTAACTCCTAACAAATACACACTAACATTTATAATTAGAACATTGAAATGTTTTGGTTTCAGTAACTCCTTCAGTAGCTCATTGGAAAACTGAAAAAAAAATTGAGAATTACTAGGAAGGGTGTGACATGGAAAATTACATTCACATTTAATCACAAAACTTTACCAAAGATAGTACAATTGCCACGCTTAATTGGAATTGAAACTAATTGTCCATTGAAAATGTTGATCTGCTTGTTTAATTTATGTTAAAACACATTGTAGGCTTTGTTAAGTTATGTAAAAGTGTCTATGCACATTGTAAGAGAACAATTTATGTTAGATGCTTACTGTAATCAATGTAGTTAAATATAAGTTAGCAGTCATGTTAGTGTAACCAATTAGAGAAATTGTGAANAGATGCTTACTGTAATCAATGTAGTTAAATATAAGTTAGCAGTCATGTTAGTGTAACCAATTAGAGAAATTGTGAATAAGTTGATAACAAAGAAGTCACGTACTGAGCTAATTAAATAATAGTTTTGTACATAGCGTTGATAATGGTAATGATAAAGTACCTAAGGGCTACATAAATAACTGATGTGAAAACAGTGGCAAAATATGATTTCATGTTTTTTGTGTGGTTATTTGAAATCAATTGTAAACAAAATGAAAAATTTCAAAATTATATTTCGGTAGATATAAAAAACTATATAATTTATTTAAAAATATGAAAACGATGTTATAATAACATAACTTCCTAAGTTTAAAAAGTGTCACACTTTTTTAGTGTATGTAAGAAGTAANCTGAAAACGATGTTATAATAACATAACTTCCTAAGTTTAAAAAGTGTCACACTTTTTTAGTGTATGTAAGAAGTAAAATTTCTTGGCATCTTACCAAAACTGAAACAAAATGTCAGTACATGCGACTGTATTTATGAGTATGAAAACTTCAAAACACCACAAATTATTTTGACACAAATACCACTGACTGTTATTATTTTGAAAGTAACATCATTTAAAGTTTAAGGCTTTTAATGAAGTAATAGCTAGTTAATTTAAACTTGTAAAATTCATGTTTCCATGAAGAAATTTTTGCCATTATCAACAATGTTTTACAATCTCATTTTACCACTCAACGATCTCTTTATCAATGCATTTAAAATTAACAAATAAACTTTAAAGATGATGTATACTAGTGTAAAGATGATGTATACTAGTGTATAGATTAGTGACAGGCATTAGAGGTTTGTTGTACAAACCTGAGAGTTGTATATTTATCAGTTATCTGTTCCTATTTTTATATATGATATATAGTTTCAGGTATTATTAGTAATTATATTATAATGTGAATACGAATGTTAAAATAATTTTTTAAAATTATACTTTCCGTGTGTGTACTGTTGTGTTTAACTGGTGATCAAATGTGTGTTAATTCATTATTTATTAAACTTATATGATTAATCACAATGTAAAACATAAATGTTACACAAAAACATAGTCTTATTAAACCATTTTTTTTACACAAACTTGCATTTTTGCAAAAACTGATGTCAGATATATGANACAAAAACATAGTCTTATTAAACCATTTTTTTTACACAAACTTGCATTTTTGCAAAAACTGATGTCAGATATATGACATGCCAATTTTGCACAACTTAATGGTATGTTAAATAATTGATGTTGACAATATGTTTAGTAAAATATGCCACTGATAAAACAAATTGTGTATAAATAAAATTTGTGTTCGGAAAACATTTTAGTAGGTAGTTATTATACAGTTATGTTTCACATCCTTTTTTTTCAGGTAATATAATTTTGCAGTAAGCATTACGAATGCTGTGTTTGTAGCACCATCCATAATGAATAAAAAACGGAGGTTTGGCTGATTTTTCAATGCCAATCCTGCTTGTAGTGCATTCACGGNGCACCATCCATAATGAATAAAAAACGGAGGTTTGGCTGATTTTTCAATGCCAATCCTGCTTGTAGTGCATTCACGGTTACCTCTCACTTTTCTGTAGCTCTGCTGCAGTTCTACTTTCAGGATATTCCTCCACCTCATGCAAACTAAGCTTACCCAAGTTTTGAAAATTACACCAAAGGGACAATGCACCGCATTCATGCGCACATAGTGTAATAATATTTTGTGTAATAACTATTTCTTACTACACATTTCCTACACAACTATTTGCTCGAAGTTTTTATACATATTAAGTATAAATTAAATATAATAATTTATAGAAAGAATATAAGTAAAATTTTAATTTTAACAAAAATATATGAAAGGACAGGAATTCAAGTACTCACAGTTTAGTACTTGTCGCAGGCACACACACTAAGAAAAACGACACATTTTCCACACAATTGCGACGTTTTGCTGGCTAGGCCAGCTTTATCAGGCTTTATCGCTGCCTGATGAAGCTGCGAAGTTTTGCAGGCTTCATCGCTGTCTGATAAAGCTGGCCTAGCCGGCAAAACTTCGCGATCGCGCAACGGCGTGGAAAATGTGTCGTCCTTCTTGGTGTGTGTGTGTGCCTGTCGACAAGTACTTAACTGTGAGTACTTGAATATCTGTCCTTTTATATATTTTTGGTAGCCTAATGGCCTACTTGCGACCTTAACTAACGTGTTTAATTGAAACAAAAGTACAATACTTTTGTTAGCAGAAGTATAAAATGTCATCTGCAGGGAACAACCAAGCATGTTATACATGGTATGATTTCTCAAACTTTTTGATTCGAAAAGTTTGAAGAAACTGTGAATGGACGACTGTAATGATAATGCAGTATTGATGCGGGACTACTGCCCTACGTGAACAAACTATCACAGCAAAGTGCAGCATTTACTTAAAAATTTGAACTGTCAGTTGTACAAATTATCTGGCCTCGGTGAGGACGTGGGCAGTTTTTTTCTCTCACCCAGGGGATGTGTAACTTCTCATATGGTTGGCGGACTTGGCTCGCCTCTATACTGTGGAAAACAAAAGACAAACCACCTCAGCATCTTCTTAGCAAGATGATGCTCCCTCTGGGTTCTCAACTCAGCTGTCAAATACTGTCTGTGATTAACCAGTTTATAATTNTCTTAGCAAGATGATGCTCCCTCTGGGTTCTCAACTCAGCTGTCAAATACTGTCTGTGATTAACCAGTTTATAATTCTGAATTGTGCTCAATTTTTTTATTCCTTTTTATAACACTTTTAAAGGGACTTTACAAAAATGTTACAAAACTTAGGAAAGTGTAAAATTTAAGAAATGTATTCTTTATGAGCATTAACTTACATTAAGAAAAAATTTTGTAAACAACAGAAAAAAAATAAACTCGTAGGGTATGTAAAGAAAAAACCTGCTTTTGGTTGCAGCATGCATGTATCACTATACATAAAGAAAATCTTTACTAACTAAAATTACAAGAACCACATTACAAGAAATAAATGTAGCTCTTAGTATAAAAAGCTTAATACTGCAAAACTACCCGATGGGAATTGTGTTAATATGATGATAGATTCGAAACTGTTATAAAACATTGAAGTTCTTTAACAACAGATAGTTTTAACCAGTAACAAGAGCATAACTGAGATGAACGTAAAATATGTATAGCAAACTAGACAAAATTTTACTTATGTGTATACCTAATACTGTCTCGGAGCGAGCCGTCTCCTTACAGCCAAGGAAGACTATTATATAATGAAAGATAACATACTCAAATAAACCCTGGTCGAGCGACGTAACTGCTCTTCTTAACTGAATTGGTGGTCTTGAGAGCAACATGAAATTATTAGGCCATTGATGTTTATCAGACTTGCTGCAACGTAGTCCCTGATAATATGATATGAAATAGCACCAGACTCAGTAAAAATGAAAAGGTGTAAACACGCTTTTGTTACTCTGTGGAATCTCTAATCAGTCCGAGACTCTCAAATTATTATGAAACATACATATAAGGTTTCATAAAAATAAGAAATTATATAAATTCAGCACAACAAAATTTAGTTAATAGAGGAAGTGTATTAAGTACCGCCATAGCAGGATTCAACATAATACTTGTAAATTAATTTATCGTGCATCAGAAATCTTTCTTGCACATATGTATACTGTATTGCAATTGGTTTATCGGGGATGACTTCCGAGATGTCTACCAAAATACTGCTATCACTGATTTCCCTTGAAACTAGCCTCGTGTGCTAACATCCTTCTATTCCTGTTCTAGGCACCTTCTGGAACTCCGTATTTGCATCTCCTCTTATGCTGAAAAAATTTGTCTGGATCTACATGTGATTCAAGAAAATTTATCTGATAGTTTCTAAATCTCCATCGTAAAGTTAATACAACTCAGTGTGTTCTATGTGTGTTCACAATGAGCTACATCGTTGGTATCACCTATCTGTACAAAATTATGGCAATCAAAGCAAACAAATTTGATTACTACGTTATAGTACTCAACGTATAAACAGAAGTTAGCTGGTTGGTTATGAGCATCACATATTGCAAGACTCAGTTTGTAGAGAAGACAGTGTAAAAGTTTCAAAGTGGAGGAAAATAATCGTGAAAATAAATATACTGATATCAGACTGTTAATAGATACTGTTACACAACCATAAATATTTAATATAAACAATTCCACATGTACAAACCAAACAGAAAGTAAAAACATAAGAGTCTATGGTCGTACTTGAGGGAACAGCTGGTGAGTACAAGCTATGTATTTTCATGCTTTTATGATGTTATTGCATTATTATAGACAAAAGTTAGATATGTGAATATTACTTCTTTTTTATACGTATTTTTTTTTTTAACATTTAGCATGTTGTAAGTAATTAAAACAAAAATGTTAAAATCTCAGCAATAAAACTCTCGTACATGTAATTTTAAAAATTCAAATTACACCAACAGCCAAATAAAACAATATGCTTTTCTTAAGAATTTCCTGCTATTTGTTGGTGCAAATGTGAAACAATTTTCATCAACACAAACACTGACTTCTGTCGTACGGAGCACATTGCACACCCACTAAAAAAACACTAAAACCAACCGCCAACTGTGCAAGGGCCATTATATTTCTTACATTTCGACATCGTTGAACATTTTTACGGCATAAACACCACAGAAGCATAACTAAACACGCACCACAGAAAGTTTTGTACAAACTACTTGAGGAGGGAGGGAGGGTGTGTCGCTACCACTCCATACATATTGCAGTCTTCAGTAGGCTTTTATAATCAGCCCACAGAAGTTGATAACAGAAATAATTCCAGTTTCCAATCACTGTTACAGAATGTCCCAGTTCATCAAGAGGAGTAATTCATTTTTACTGTTGTTTTGGAATATTCTCAATATGTTAACATGATGTTTCAAAAAAATTTGTTGAACAGTGAAAGGGATCGTGGGGCCGATGAAGGGGGGTGGGGGTCTATGTAAACAAACACTCTCCAAATAACTTAAATGTATTACTGCTGTGGTGCAACTGCAATCCCCTTATTGTACCAGGGGCTGCATGTTCGATTCCTGACGGGTTATTCCTGGATTTTCACACGTGGGAATCGTGCCGGACACTGCTGCTGGTCAGTGGATTTGCTTGGAGATCTCCCACCTCCCCTGCCCTTGCATTTCGAAGCTGCTCCATACTCACCTCGCTTCACCCCCATCGGCGCTCAAGACCTCGATGTTAAGAGCCGCAAAAATTTCTCCACTCTTCTTATTGTGCCATTGTCATGAAATCTATCTTGAAACAAATTTCCATCATTGTTACATACATACTCTCAGAAGTCATAGTTGAAATGTTTTCAGAAAACTGAGGAGACACACATGATCACTTTTAACATTTGCTCACAACGAAAACATTTTCCATTTACTCGTAAAGGCTGCTAGCTGGTGGGAGACTGGCTAAGAGTAATGATTGGGTTTAGATGTTAAATGTTGAAAAATGTATTTGAGTTACCTGTCGTTACATCTCTGTAAAACAAATACCAATTTGTGGACTTTGAACAGGAGAACATTGTTACAAGAAAGAAAGTCAGATATAGAAACTACGAGTTTGTGTTTCTGAGTGTTTTTTCGTGTTTAAATTATTTGCTCGCAGTTTTCAGGGTGTCGCAATTTTTATCTAATAAATTATGTAGTGATGTGACTCGCACTGAGATGAACAGTGAAGTCCTGGGTTCCTCCCATGCACATTTGTCAGGAAAGAATATGCAGCAAATTTTGTATTTAAATAATGTGTGTTGCAGGGGCAAATAGTGTCCTCGGAGACATAACTTGATTTCATTCTGCATCCCTTCACCCCTTCCCATTTATGCTGACAAGCCTGTCAAACTCTTGTCTCGAGTTCCATGTCGTGGAAAGAATACATGCTTCAATTTCACCGAGGTACAGACATTTCTAGTTAGCAGAACTGTTGCAAGAATACTTGTGCATAACTTTCCAGACCGATGTTATATGTAACGCCAATTATTTTGTATTATAATGTAAACAAGTAAATAACACGAGCCAGATTTTTCACACAGAAAAATATTGTGAAAGAAAAGTTCATTTAAAAAAAACAACCCTTTCCATTTTTTCANATTTTGTATTATAATGTAAACAAGTAAATAACACGAGCCAGATTTTTCACACAGAAAAATATTGTGAAAGAAAAGTTTATTAAAAAAAAAACAACCCTTTCCATTTTTTCAGATACAACATACTGTAGATACCAGAAACAAAACACGGAAACTATTCTCATGTGAATTGTCTCTCGTGCCATTTGTAACCAGATATCGCTGAAAAATACTAAGCAGTTTGACGTGGTCGAGGTGACCCAGGGCTGGTAGGGTGTAGAATTATCTGGTGCCATAACTCAGCAGAGAGTTAGTGATGTGAGTCGTTCGGTCGACGGGCCAGGGGGCCCTGAATGCATCCATCACTTTGAAGATGAAGTTGTCACGCACTTAATATTACACTACTTACACATGTTGACCTTATGACAAGACTGCAGGCCATCTCGTACGCCTGAAATATATTAGAAAAATTGCTGGTGTTACTACAAGGGATGTAGCGCCCTATGTCTTCCGGATGATAATGAATCAACACTCATTGAATTTTGTACAACTGTTTACTCACATACATGATCACCTGTTCAAGAAGGGGACATGTGAATAATAAAGAAACACACCCAGCACTTATGGCCTGCCAGTGACCATTGCATGAAAATGACCTAAGTCAGCGTGGTGTTATGAGGATATGAGGTAGTTTTAAGCTCTCTCGTGAGAGTGCAGGTGGTACTCCCCTTGGTTCAGAAAAGAAATCAAATGTCCCGGTTAATTAAGTTACTATTGAAATTAAGCGATATCAGCCTAAATGATGGCACTGAGGGGGATCGCGGAGCAGACGACCATGCTCTGCTAGTCAGGCTCGCGTGCTGAAGCGAACTGAACGAATGGCATCGACTTTCGTCACATGTGGCGTGAACCTACGTCAAATGCCGAGTAATAAAAATGACATAAGAACTATGTTACATTATTGCAATGGTGAAAAATTATATAAATTTAATGAAACACATTGGTGACAACCCCTTTGATTAATATATGTCTATTAAGGTTGATGTTTTGAAGTTGATGGGGAGGTCACTGCGCTAAATAAAATGTTATTATGATGGAAGCCTTTATAAGCAATCTCCCTTTGTGAAAACACAACTACCCTATTATAAAACCGACATTGAATACACTTCTATGCTTTCTTGTGAAAAGTCTCTGTATTTAATTTCCTGTGATGTGTTTGTATTTCAGTGGCTACAGTGTTGCCAGGTGACTGTCTCCTGAACAGATGGACGAGTCCACATGGGCAAAGAGGTGTGGGTTGCCATGCTCAATGACTCTTAATACAATAAAACCAACCCCTGACTGTATCATTGAATGATATGAACTTGCATGGTATGTTTAGGAAAATGCTACGCGCTATTGGACGCACTTTGGGGGACTTAGCAATTCAGATTCGGCTTACAGGCCATTTCATGCCATTTGGTGGTTCATTACATCGTATGTCGCAGTGCGAGATGCTACAACATAACGACCAATGACCTGTGCGCCCAACGGCTGTGACTTTCGGGTAAACACGGTTTCGGATCGGCTACTAATTTATTACAAGAGTTACCTCTTGTAATAAATAAAGTATGACGGCCACATGAGTTACGTAGTACCTGTTAGGAAGAACATGCAGCTTCCTTTTTTGTAAACCTCCACTACACACTCTTAGTCTGATTTTGTTAATGCGGCCCGGTGCAGCTGGTGGGGTTGATGTGGCTGCGGCAATCAGAGTGGGGCCAAGGAGCTCATGGGTGTGTGGTTCATGTCGAGTTAATGCATACATAATAGTTATTGTAGCTTTGCTCCCCTCTTGAATGCACCTGTAGGTGGCACATTTAATAAATTCCTTCAGTATTATAGTTGTTATCAAATTGTTGATAAAATATGTGAGTTGCATCACTAGCAAAATTCTGCGGAATAGGCCAACTTGATTTAATTTAATTGAACAAATAATACTATCAATTACCAAGCAAAACAGCCATTGCAAGTGGCAATCAATAATAAAACATTCGGTGTGTCAGTATAAGCCAGAAGCCATGCTGAGAGGAAGGGGATGTCTATTGGTGGTTTTTTCTGTACTTGTGTATCTACGACCTTCATTTCACCCTTTCTGCAACATGTTCCTGTGAACGAGTGTACTTGCGATAATGTACGAAAGGTTGATGTGAACCACGCATCCATGAGTTCCTTGTGCCCACTCTGACTGCCGCAGTCACAAGAACTACACCAGCTACACTTGGCCACACCAGCCACATCAGGCCAAGAGTGTGTAGTGTAGGTCGACAAGAACGGATCTTGCACCTTCTTGCCGACAAGGATTACGCAACTCAAGAGACCCCCCTACTCGTGTATTACAAGTGGTAACTTTTTCATAAGTGGGTAGGCGATCCGAAACGGTGTTTACCCCAAAGCCACGACCGTTGGGTGCACTGGCAATTGGTCATTGCATCCTCGCAACTTGCGCATCTAAATACGATGAAATGCACCACCAGGTGATGTTTACTGGCTGGTAGGCCAGAGCTGAAGAGATAGGTGCCCCAAAGTGTCGTCGAGTGGTGTACAGAATGTTCACAAACATATTGAACACAGTTACCGCACTCACGGCTGCAGTCAGGGGTGTTTTACATTGTATAAATGGCAATCATGCATGGCATTCCACACCCCTTTGCCCAGGTGGACTCGTTCATCTCGTCAGGAGACAGCCACCCTGAAATGCTGTAGCCAGTGTAATTCGAACGCGTCATCAGAATTAAAATGCAAACACTTTTATGAGAAAATGTAATAACTTATTTAAGATGTATGTATATAACAGTAATTATATTTTATAAAATGGAGATTGCATTTAAAGGTCTGCATCATTATAACAAATAATTTAGTGTAGTGACATCCCCATCAACTTAACAACTTAAACATTAACAGACATTTGTTAATAAATGGGGATGTCACCAATATGTTTAATTATACAATTTTTTCAACATTATAATCATATCACAGAGTGCTCATGTAATGTTTCATCGTTCGGCGTTTGATGTCGGTTCTCATTACTTGTGACAACAGCAGACATGACTCGCCCAGTTCGTCTCAGCACCCGGATAAGACCGGGTGAGTTGGTTGCCCGCTCTGCGAGCCCCCTCAGTACATGCATATAGGCTGCAATAATTTAAGTACAATATTAATATATTAGTCAATGGAACATTTGTATTATCTTTAATGTACTAAGGGGAGAGCCAACCACCCTCTCACCGGAGAGTTTAACGCAATCGCATCTCAATATAAGACCACGTGTTTTTCACAGCTTAAGTGCTGGGTCCATTATAATGCATCATTCACGCATTATTCACCTGTAGCAAGGACAGTGAATAAACCGCTCAACCAAGTGAAATCAGTGTCAATTCATTGTAGGGCACCCTTTGTAGCATAACCCACATTTCGTTAGCATATTTCAGGCATACGAGACTGTCTACAGTCTTGTCATCATATATGAAAAGTGCAACCGAGAGTAAACGACACCCATCAACCAACTGATGGAGGATTACCAGGTTCCCCATGGGCCATCGACTGGACGACCCTCGTCATTACCCCACCCCTGAGTTATGGCACCGGGCAATATAACATCCAACCACCCCTGGTTATCCTCAACGAAGTCAAAATGGCACACCAACTAAGAGGGCAGTTCACCAAGCCATTCTTGTCCGACAACAAAAATGGCATTACCAACTAACAGAATGAGGAACAACAAATCGTGAGTAAAGTTCGTCGAAATCACCATGTCACAAACATTTATCACCATCATAAATTAAACTCATTCACTACGTGCTTTATTGTGTGCTATAGACCCCTCTTGCGCAGAGGACACAATAACATAAATTGCGCGAAAAATTATGTTTCCACGCCAAGTAACAGCAAGCAAGTTAAATAAAGCTTTATTCAGGAGTGTTATGAAGTTAAATGAATAATGCCTATCGCTAAAAGAACTGATGATAATTTTTAAATAGATCGCTTAACACATTACTAAAAACACATGAAAACGTTGTCGTAAATGTGTTTAGCAGCCCTTAACAGCAAATTTAATTCTGACGAAATTTTTTGAACAAAAAGTGGAAAACTGATTTACGTGGCAATCGGCTATTTTGTCAGCGAACAATACAAACTTTTTATAGTGCTGCTATTGCTGGGCAGGGAGGGCTTAGTCACGCACTGCCCGGACGCGTGAGTAAGCGGCATCTACCACCCCCCCAACCCTTCTCAGAAGTAACGGGTCACTATTAACACACAGAGTGTAGAATCGATGCAGATATACGCGGCATAGAAAGACCGGCCACCATGACTACCACACCATGGCTGACATAGGGCTTAATACTTACAGATTAAATTGAACCACCACCAATGGGAAATCACAGACTTTGTGCCTCAAATGTGTGCGACCAACAACTGAACGAAATCAATTTCTGGAAACAAAATGTCCATGTGGGGAATTAGCGAATGCGAGACGACTCACGCAAGACATTAAACGAAATAATAGTGAACTAATAGAAAATGCATGGAGCAGTACCTCGAATGGCAAACTAGTGTCATTGTGTACAGAGTGTAACAGATCGCGAGTGTTCCGAGGCAACTTCAGCCTCAACAGACACGCATGCCAGTGCAAACTCGAACAGCCACAAGAACCATTTTTTAATTCAAACCCAACAGAACAATCTTTAGAAAATTCAATTTGTTATATTTTTCGCAACCAACGATGTACGAAACATATCATATGTGCATGAATACTTGACGGAACGATATGGTGCGTAATTTGTCGAAGGAATTACCATGCAGAGTGCCTCACAAGAACAGAACGTGCAACCACAGTTAAACCATGGCAGAAATCGGTGCGACGACTGTAAATGAACAGGTCGAACAACCGAACGGGACATGGTTAATAAGACCTCGGGACGTTTCGGGTGCGAACAGTGCATGAATGTACCACGAGTGACGGTGTCATGCCACTTCACTGAGGACAGTGAGAACAACAGCCGAAAACACAGCCTGCTAGGGCACTCAACAGGCATGGATGGAGCAGCATCACCATGGGGAAACCCATTGGTGCCACACACCACCCCTGACTTCGTGTGGCCAGAACAACACCAGCAATTGCATCACCTACCACAGGGACGGGCATGACACCAGCCCGATTCCAGTCGCTGCCAACCTTCACGGAAAACACCAAAGAGCACTCGCAGGCTTCCCTGAGTGACTGCACCTGACGATTGAGCAGGTACGGTGTTAGTGAAGCAGAGTGGCCTAGCTGAATCGGAGGCCAGTTTTCGGGGGAGGCACGCACATGGTGGCGGTCCATTGACCACTATGGCATACAATGGGCCGAGTTCCAAAGTACCTTCCTCAGACATTTCAATTCCACTTATGGGTCACTGCAGGCTCAAAGCCGTGCTGTTTTAGAGTCACAGGATGATTATGAGATACTTACAACATTTGCCACCCGAAAAATTAACATCATTAGACATTTTCATCCACATATGCTAGACCCAGACATTTTGGAGGTAATTTTGTTAACAGCAAGATCAGAATTCAAATTGACCCTGGCTCCACTGATACATGGCAGTGTATATCAGTTCACGAGGTCGACAGCATTACTAGACCAGGCCAATACCGAAAATAAAGTTCATTGCAGGAAACAGGATAGGCCACACCAACTACAGCCGTGTGACCATAATACATGGAATGGGAACTTACAGCCATCAGCTTGACACAGTATGGAAGGGGTGAGCCAAACAACACATAAGAAAATGGTGAATTGCCGACTGGCTACACGCATACCAGCTCACCCAAATGTGGCAGCTGAAGCCACGCAAGAAGGTGCAGTTGGAAAGGAAGGTCTCCCTTTCCATGCAGGTATTGTTCAGGCCAATAACACCACTGGCATAAATAATGACCTAACCTCAAAATACAAAGGCAGGAGAATGTAAGCATTGGCAGGAAACCAACAGCTGGAAACTAACTGATGGGGTAGGCGAGCCGGATGCTCACTACCCCAGGCCAAAACAACAGCCTGCAACGACATGTTGACATAAAACCACAGTTAAACAAACTCCAAAAAAATAGTGATACTGCAAACAACAGACAACGCGTTAGTAATCTGCAATGTCACGGAGGTCACATTAGATACGGAACCCATACTCGATGAACTTAAGACGTTGTTCATCGACCCCCAACATCAATGCGCACAAACGCATGCCAAGAAGACAGAAATCGTACAGGGAGATGGTGAGTGGTGGCGCAACCGAGACACACACATCGAGACCCGTCGGCAGCATCCCAATGCAACCTGGTGCCTCTATGTACCAAAAGGAGCACGAGAACATGCACTAATGAACGCCCACAGTAGCCATTTTGCTGGTAATCCTGGGGCAACACAGACAGCCAGGAATATTCACATGAATTTCCACTGGCCAAGAGCTAGCACGGATGTACGAAGGTATGTGAAAGAGTGTTTCGCCTTCAGCCACTTCAAGACCAGGAGAACAGATGGGGTGACCCAACAGCAACCCAGGGTGCCGAAGGAACCATTCGAGATGGTGTCCTTAGATCTCATGGGCCCCTACCCCCAACACTTCCACAGGGAAGAGGTTCATCCTGGTCGTAGGTGACACATTTTCCAGATGGACCGAAGCTTACCCAGTCTCCAGCGCCTGGGTACGCACCATTGCGCGGGCACTGGAAACGGAGTTCTACCCTCCCTGGGGGGTAACCAAAGACATTGCTCACAGACAACAGTATTCAGTTCACTGGGAGGTACTGGTGTGAACTGTGCATTCGGTGAGGTAAGACACCATACAAATCAAATATACCACCCAAGGGCAAATCCCACCGAGAGGCGCAACCAAAATCTAAATACCCATTTATGCATGAGAGTGGGAAAGGACCACACCAGCTGGGCTGAACATCTACCTGCCGCCCTATTCACCATAAGGCAGCGGGTGACAGTAGCAACAGGGCAGACTCCAGCAGCCATTCTGTAGGGTCGTGAACTAATGCTACCTGGAGAGCTTGCCACACGCCAAACAGAAGGCAAGGGCAAACCAGAAGACAGTACAGCTTTAATACAGCGCAGGGAGGCAGAGTTAACAGCAGCCTGCAGTAACCAAAAGTGGCACATCGAGAGATGGATGCCTGCCACCACACAGGCACCACAATGGTTGGCACCTGACCAACTGATCTATGTCAGAGAACATAGAATATCCAGTGGCACGAAGAACTTCTGCGCTGGGTTCTCCCATAAATTGAGCGGACCACATTCAGTTGTGAAGACACTGGATTACACCACATACCTCATCAGGCTGAGCAGCAGGAGGAGTACCGCTGTCCACCGCGACGACCTCCGATTGGCATTGGAGATGTCAAGTATCATGGTGTCTCACATGCAAGGTGTCGAGCACCACAAAAACAACATACCAATCGTCGCCAGAAGTGAAGTCGGGATACAGAGTCCCAGCAGCGACATAAAAATTCTCAGGCGCCTTTTCTCCGCCACGACTCCCGGCGTTTTGATACCCACAAGGAACGTGGAGGAGGAAGAATTACCCAAGAGAGAATAGCTGCCGCCAAGCACAATCATCAACACTGCACGCATCACTGCAGGCTGGGAAGGGTCACTGCACAGCATCATGATGCACTGATCACGACACTGGTCACAAGAGACGCCGCCAATGGCGAGTCACCAGAGACACCTGTGGGACAGAGTTCCCCACATGACAGCTCTCTCGATTGTTCTGGCGCAGCGTCCACAGCAGGACCAACGGTGGGGGACATCACCCGGAGTATTTCAGCCAAAGCGCAAGGGGGAGTGTCACAGGGTTTCACAGCCCTTCACCGAGGTCATCTCTTTCCCCTTCGCCAACACCCACATCTTGCCGACATCCACACTGCAGCAGCAGCTCCTCTCTGCCGCTCCAAGCGGCCGCATCGCCAAACCCTCCCAGCATGCACTACATGTGGTGGGGACACCCCCGCACAGACATGCATGTCACTGGATGCCAACCTCTCCATGGTCAGCACCCTTACCCCACAGCAGCAGCTGGAGTCAGCTCCCAGAGGCGCAGGCTTTATGCACTGAGGCTATGCCACAAGCTGAAGCCACCCACTATTTGTTGTGCCTAGCGGGGTGATGGGACACATGGGGGACTGCATGATCATGTGGCCACCAGAGGAGGGGCCATTTGACGTGAACCACATTTCCACGAGTTCCCTGTGCCTTCTCTAACTGCTGCAGTCACAACATCTTCACCATCTACACTGGGCCACACTAACCATATCAGGCCATGAGTGCATAATGCGAGTCGACAAGAACGGAACTTGCACCTTCTTGCCGACAAGGATTACACAACTCAAAATACCACCCTACTCATGTATTACAATAGGCAACTCTTTTAATAAGTGGGTAGGTGATCCGAAATGGTTTAAACCCCAAAGCCGCAGCTGTTGGGCACACTGGCAATTGGTCATTGCATTCTCGCAGCTCGCGCAGCTAAATACGATGCAACGCACCACCGGGTGACGTTAACTGGCTGGTAGGCCAGAGCTGAAGAGATAGGTGCCCCGAAGTTTAGTCCAGTGGTGTACAGAATTTTCACAAACACATTGAACACAGTCACAGCATTCATGGCTACAGCCAGGGGTGTTTTTCATTGTATATATGGCAATCAAGCTTTGCATTACATACCCCTTGACCAAGTGAAATCAGTGTCAATTCATAGTAGGGCATCCTTTGTAGGATCACCCGCATTTCGTAGGCATATTTCAGGAATACGAGATGGCGTACAGTCTCGCCATCAGATATAAAAAGTGCAACCCATCAAACAACTGACGGAGAATGGCTGGTGTCCCCATGGGCCATCGACCGGACGACCCTCATCATTAGCTCAACACTGAGTTATGATGGCAGAAAATATAACATCCAACCAGCCCTGGTTAACCTCAAAGATGTCAAGATTTTAAATGCAAAAATATGGCTATATACTTGTGTCATAGTAAAAAAAAGTTGAGACAATTTTCACACACAGATTTTAACTGGCAACTATTGCCATAGAAGCTACCCAAGAACTAAATCTGAGAAGGATTTTAAAGATTTTTTGTACAGCGAGATTGCCGGGGTTTGAGGCAGGGC
>NQII01000125.1:976465-993837 GCA_002778355.1 Clitarchus hookeri | reverse complement strand
GGGGCAGGGGGAGGTGAGAATAATTGGCATTTTCCCCGAAATTTTTTTTAGTTCAGCTTTGAAGTGTTTGGCGTATAAGCTGGTACAGTTCAGCTGCATTTTGTATTCGCCTGGTATTGTTGTTATTAACTGAGACTCTTTTGATGTTGTCCTCACTTATTTCAGCCCCACGTGTCATCTTGGTACAAGTTCTTTTCACATAAAACAAATAAATATAATACTATCCTTGGGGTACATTAAGCGTGCCTAAACACCCCCATCTAGCCACTTCATGCTGTAACATAAACTTCGTTTAACTCAACTGCCAAAGCAGTACGCCACAAACTGGGACAAACTAGGAATGACCGAAAATTAACGAAATATAAATATATCTATATTATTTTCAATATATCGATATTTTGTCTCGGTAAAAAATATAGTCGATGTCACGATTGTTGATATATTACTATCAAATATTTCAACTGAAATTCGTTATCCGAAAAAAAAAATACTACATGGAAATGTGCGTCAGCTTATATCGTTACTATGAAAACAATTATTTTTGGGTATTATATATAGAGTAAAAAGTTTCATTTCAACTGTATCGTGTGCACTGTCGTGACCACAAGATAGAGAGCGCCTATATCTTTATAATTACATCGTCGCTAAAGTTGTGCATGATTATACTTACATTGTGGGCCATGGTTAAGTTTAATTCTACTATACTTGATATAAATGTTATCAGTTTGGCAAGGATATAAATTTCGCCACAAGGTTCGCTGAAAATGCTAAGGGGTACAGTTTAAAATGTGTGATTTCTAAATATAGGGGAATAGTTTAAAATGTTGATTCCTGATTGTCTACAGCATGATTAATAAAGATAAGATAACTGTTTTAAAATGTCAATTTGATTGGTGGTGAATGGTTTAATCCTATTTATTGTAGTTGCGATAAACTATTCCATGTTATACAACTGAAGGTAAATAATTGGCAAGAATGTGAGGATCATTTGTAGTTTTCATGCTCCCATAATGTAAGTTTTTGTGACAGTTCAAAAGTGCAGCCTCAACCACAGGAAGAAAAATTTTCAAACAAAACTGTCTGTTGTATCAAAACATTATGATATCAGACATTGTTCATGTGTATTCAAATATTTTCTAAAATATTAATTTATGGTCTTATTAGTGATGGCCTATATTATTGTTAACATTCTATAAATATGAAGGGCAATTCCAATAAACGAATATGTTTTAACATTCAAGTAAGTCTAGTTAAGGATATCAAAATGTGTGTTTTTTTTAAAAATAATTAGTGACCACATACTTACTATGATGTGAACCACTTGTCTATGAGCTCCTTGTGCCCACTCTGATTGTCACAGTCACAACTACTNATATTATTGTTAACATTCTATAAATATGAAGGGCAATTCCAATAAACGAATATGTTTTAACATTCAAGTAAGTCTACTTAAGGATATCAAAATGTGTGTTTTTTTTTAAATAATTAGTGACTACATACTTACTATGATGTGAACCACTTGTCTATGAGCTCCTTGTGCCCACTCTGATTGTCACAGTCACAACTACTACACCAGCTACACCGGACTGTACCAACTACATAAGGCCAAGAGTGAGTAGTGTAGGTCTACAAGAACAGAACTTGCACCTTCTTGCCGACAAAGATTACGCAACTCAAGAGACCGCCCTACTCATTTATTACAATAGGTAACTCTTTTAATAAATGGGTAGGTGATCCGAAACGGTGTTTCCCCCAAAGTCACAGCCGTTGGACGCATTGACAATTGGTCATTGCTTCGTAGCAGCTCGCGCAGCAACCTACGACGCAACGTACCACTAAGTGGCATCGAACTGGCTTGTAGAGCGAAGCTGAAGTGATTAGTGCATCAAAGTGTCACCAATAGTGTGCAGCATTTTTACAAACACATTAAACACCATCACTGCATTCACAGCTACAGTCAGGGGTCTGTTCTATTGTAATAAGTGCAATCAAACATGGCATTCCACCCCCCTTTGTCCAGGTGAACTCGTCCATCCCTTCAGGAGGCAGCCACCTGGCAACACTGTACCTAGTGAAATACAAATGTGTCACAAGTAATGCAATTCAGACATTTTTTACGAGAAATCTAATATCGCATTCAACGTGTATTTATTTAAGAGCAGTAATGTTTTCTTTCTAAAGGTGAGATTGCCTATAAAGGTCTCCATCCTTGTAATGTGTCATTTAGTGCGGTGACATGCCCCATCAACTTCACAACTTCAAGTATAACAGACATTTGTTAATAAACGAGGGTGTCACCAATGTGTTTCATTTAATTTATAGAATTTTTCACAATTACAATCATGTCAGAGTGCTCATATTATGTTTCATTATTCGCTGTTTGACATCGGTTCTTGCACTCGTGATGAAGGCCGACGTGAGTCGTTCAGTTCCTCTCAGCACAGGGAGCAGACCGGCGGTGTCGGTCGCCCGCTCTGCGATACCCCTTGGTACCATTATTTAGGCTGTAATCACTTCACTGCAATATTAACATTAACTAACTGGAACATTTGTTATCTTTATTATCTGTACCAAGCGGAGAGCCATCCACATTCTCACCAGAGAGCTTAACGCAATCGCGTATCAACATATAATCCTTTTTATTGCATGCTAGGGTCACCAGCAGGCCGTAAGTGTTGGGTCAATTTTCATATATGATTCACCTGTAGTCAGAACAGTAAATAAACCACTTTACCAGGTTAACTGTGTCAAATTATTGTAGGCTACCACACCCTTTGTAGCATCACCTACAATTTCGTAGTATATTTCAGGCATACGAAACGGCCTGCAGTCTCGTCATCGGGTATAAATAGCGCAACAGTAAGTACGTGACATCATCAACACACTGAGGGTGATACCTCGGGCCCTCTGGGCTGTCGACCGAAAGACCCTCACTCTCCTCCTATGGCACCGGACAATTCAACTAGCCCTGGATAATTGAACTCAGTTCACATAGCAAAATAAAATAAAGGCAGCGGAACTGTTAAAATACATTAAATCTAAACAGACATAACAAATAAATAAGAATTTTGAGGTGATGTCCTGAATTAAAATTTTATCTATACCTGAGGGCAAAGGCTTTAAAATTTTGCTCAAAGTAAATAAACATTCAACTTAAAACAAACTAAATTATAAACAAATAACTTTAAATTCTGAGATCGTTATAGTATATTTTTGTTCTAAGTTGTTTTTTTTAAGGAATGTTTTGTAATATTTTGATACTGGTTTGGTTAGGACTTGGTTTTAGTGTTGGTACACCACAGCTGTTCTCAAGTAGAATGTGTCTGCTGTGTGGAGTTCGCCAGAGTAGCTGCTGTAATTGCAGTGTTGGTCGCAGAGGATGGCACACTGTTTTCAGCTGCTTCTGGTGGGTTCCACGTTACTGACCTGCTCAATGTGACTGCTGTGAGGTGCCAGGTTTCCCTCTCCAGATTTAAGATAGTGTTTGAAGTTTTTTTTTCTTATCCTTCATTTACTTGTCTGTTAATTCTGCAGTTTCAAATTTTATTTTGTGGTGTAAAATTTTTGTGTATTAACTTTTGAATAATCACTTTGAAAATTTTTTTTCTTGTGATTATTCTTGTGTTCTCGGTTTTCAGGATTTCGTCTCGCATTTCTGTACATCGGTACTCGTGTCTTGGCATATGTTGCGAGCAAGTTTGTTTGATAGCTGTGGTATGCGGGACAGCTTTTTTTAACCTTGCCTTTTCTCTGAATCTGTGGACATTTTGAGTAACTGCCAGTTTGTTAAAAAAATTTATTTGTATTTCCTATTCTTTAGATTTAGCTTTATTCATAATGGTTTGATGAGTGCTGTGTAATGAGACTGGTGTGGGAATTTGTCATTACATTTTGTGTCATCGAATCCATGATGGCAAACCTAAATTCAACTTGTAATGTTTAATATTCTTCCTTTTTAATAAAACTAATTCTTTCGAATTTTATTTTGGTCGTGTTGGTTGCCTATCAATTTCATTAGCCTTGTTTTTTTAAAAATTTGTGTCAGTTTTAGTGCGAAACTCGTTTAGTATTGTTTTTCTTGGTTGTCGATGGACTGATTACCAATCGGCAGTTCAGGTCACATGGTAGTTGCTAGCTTAACTAGTGGTGGTCAGCACTTTTGCTGGTTTTTGTGCCAGTACCAGTTTGGGTTTTGTCCTTTTCTTTGTGTCTTTGTTTTGGAGTCGTGTTTGTGGTATGTTGCACAGCATGTTTCTTTTGCTCCTTGGCACATGGACTTGCCCGTTGTTTGGGGGCGTGGGAAGTTTCTTGACACACCATTAAATTATTTGTTGTCGAGTCGTGTCCTAGGTTTTGTTTTGTCACATTACATACCTGTTGTGTTTTTTTTTCTGGTTGTCCTGGGCACTTGTACCTCCACTATTGTTCTGTAATGGACTACAACTCTTGGAAGCTACCTTTGTTTTGGCTGAAGTCTTAGTATCTTAACTTCTTGTCCAGTTATTCTCTATTAACTTAGCATCTTAACTTTGTTTTGGTTAAAGTATTTTTAATTTTAACTTCGTATATATATATATATATTGTCTGGTATATTCAATTATATCTCTCTCACCCCAGTGTCTTCTTTGAGGACAGGAGTGTGGCCGTTTTAAAATATGCCACTTCTATTTTACTGTTGTGTCACTTCTAGTATGCTATTTTTAAAATCTAATTTTCAGTATTTAATTCAGTCAAAACAATTGAGAATAATAATTAATGGTTTTATTATCATTGGTATTTAATTATTGTGATAATTGATGCTTTCATTATCCATTTGAGTATCTGCGATTTATTTGTTTATTGAATGATGACTATTTGTCCAGCATTAAGAATTATGCATGGTAAATATTTTATTTATTTATCGAAATTTATGTAATGTGTTATTTACATATTTCAGTTTATTTACACATTGTTTGTCAATATTTTATCATTAATGTTTTTTTTTCAAAGTTTGATTTTAATTCATTTTTTAATTGTAATTTGAAAGTTCATTTCAATTTTATATTTCGTTTTTTCTCGTGCGCTAGTCATATTTCACTCACTAATTAATTTCGGTTGTAAATTATTTTGTTTTAGTGGTGCATGTGTCTGCCAAACATTTCTGCTCATGTTGGGCTAAATCTTTTGCTGCACATGTGACCCTACCTTTTCTGCATGTTATGTGCTGAAGCTCTCCATTTTCTGGCATATGTCATTTCTATGTGCATTGCCTGCTCCTTTCTTGCTGGGTGGCAACTAGTCAAGATTGGTTTATAAAACCTTTCTAGTCCGTTTCTGTGGACTCAATACAATGCCTACTTCTTAACAAAATATCAGAATTTCTTTTTTTATTAAAAGGAACCTTTACTGTCAATTTGGACATAATGACTTAAATTATGTTGTGGTTGATTCGCGAGGATTATATGAAACTGAATAATGTAACTTTGTAATTTATTTTAAAGTGATCACAATCTTTGTTTTAAAACTAATGTTTCATGTTAGAGATGCATTCCAGTATTCTTTGAAAATTTTATTTAAAACATTTTGAGGTTTCACGGTGAACTTATATAA
The DNA here is from genome assembly GCA_002778355.1 of Clitarchus hookeri. Lineage (NCBI taxonomy): Eukaryota > Metazoa > Arthropoda > Insecta > Phasmatodea > Phasmatidae > Clitarchus > Clitarchus hookeri. Next base: position 988,248 of record NQII01000125.1, on the reverse strand, counting down.
ATTAATTTTTTGATATTATTTGTTTCGTATCCAGTTTGCCAACAATTTTTAAGAATATTTGNGATTCGCGAGGATTATATGAAACTGAATAATGTAACTTTGTAATTTATTTTAAAGTGATCACAATCTTTGTTTTAATACTAATGTTTCATGTTAGAGATGCATTCCAGTATTCTTTGAAAATGTTATTTAAAACATTTTGAGGTTTCACAGTGAACTTATATAAATTAATTTTTTGATATTATTTGTTTCGTATCCAGTTTGCCAACAATTTTTAAGAATATTTGTGTCATATCGATAATTGCAATTAATTAATTATTTTTTGTCTTTGTGGCGTTTATTTCTTATTGTTATGAAAATATTTAATTGTTTCTATTTTCGAAAAACATAAGTAATTAATAAATTTAAAATAAAAAAGGAATTCAATGGCCTGATGTGCGCAAACAGGAAGTTTCACCTCGGGAAGGCAAGTATTCAGTTCCTAGGCCACCTCGTGGACGAGCATGGAAGCCGCCCGATTGACGAGTAACTACAACTTATTGACAGTTACCCATTGCAAACTATCTGCAAATAACTACGCTAATTTTTTTACTTAAAAACTGGCTCAGAGTACACTGCAGAATTCGCCAGTGTCACAGCACCTCTCGCCGACCGCATGTCACCTAACAATAAATTCAAGTGGTCTCAAGTACATCAAGGCGGGTTCGACAAACTGAAGCTCTGCTTCTACGAGTGCCCTGCATTGGCATATCATGACCCCACCTGTCATCTCTAGGTTCAGACTAATGCGAGCGAAAAGGGCTTNAGCATGGAAGCCGCCCGATTGACGAGTAACTACAACTTATTGACAGTTACCCATTGCAAACTATCTGCAAATAACTCCGCTAATTTTTTTACTTAAAAACTGGCTCAGAGTACACTGCAGAATTCGCCAGTGTCACAGCACCTCTCGCCGACCGCATGTCACCTAACAATAAATTCAAGTGGTCTCAAGTACATCAAGGCGGGTTCGACAAACTGAAGCTCTGCTTCTGCGAGTGCCCTGCATTGGCATATCATGACCCCACCTGTCATCTCTAGGTTCAGACTAATGCGAGCGAAAAGGGCTTNGCGAGTGCCCTGCATTGGCATATCATGACCCCACCTGTCATCTCTAGGTTCAGACTAATGCGAGCGAAAAGGGCTTAGGTGCAGTACTGTCCCAGCTGGGAGAGGATGGCGCTCGCCGCATTATCAACTTTAGAAGGGCTAAGTTCGGTCCAGTCGAGCGATGGTACGATTTGAACGAGCATTAGTGTCTGGCCATCGTGGGGAGTTTTAAATGGAACCGACCGTTTCTTGAATGCCAGCACTGCACCCTGCGCATCGACAACCACTGCCTCGTGTGGCTGCACAGAATGAAGGAGAGACCGACAAGCTCACACGGTGGGCACCTTTTCTGCAGTCGTACAACTTTTAGGTACAGCAGGTCGCAGATGAAGGCATTCAGCTCTCAGACNACGGTGGGCACCTTTTCTGCAGTCGTACAACTTTTAGGTACAGCAGGTCGCAGATGAAGGCATTCAGCTCTCAGACCTACTGTCACGTTCACCAGGTGAGTCAATTGTACTGGATGATCAGGAGTGGGAAATCATTCTTTCTCCTTCCCCCCACAGCATTCCGCACCAGCATCCGAATGGAATGAGTGCAATGAAATTTCAGTGTTAGCTGCTACGCTCACCTCATATGTGTTACATCAACAAATGAAACAAGAATAGTTTAACTGCCCAGTAGCTGCAAAGCTTAAAGATGTGTGTGATACATGAACAGCTAACCAGTGGTGCTTACTGAGCGAGTGTGTCGAGACATGTTCAAGCATAACCAATTATGTATAGCGCATTTACGTGCTCATCATGGCACGTGAATTAGTAATGCATTAAGCACATTGTAGTGAGTTGTCAGGACATCCTGGTAGAACACATACACACAGGAACATTTTAAAGCGCTTTTACTGTCATGGCATCACCGTACATGTTTGCAGATTTGTACTTGCAAGCATAATGTGTAACTGCTTCAAAAGCTGCCACACTGACGGGCAACAGCAACAACAACTAAGGAACAAAACGAGCTATTCAAGACAGTGGTTCTCGATTTAATGGGACCTTATCCCCACACCCCTAAGGCCAAGAGATTCCTGTTGGTTGAGACACATTTGCTTTCACGATGGGTCGAAGCCTATCAACTGTACAGTGCGTGAGCTAGAACAATTACTAAACTGCTTGAAATTGAATTTTACCCCATTGTGCAATGGAACACAGTTAACAGGCAGTGTGTGGCATGCCTTTTGCACGTGATTGGGCATGCAACATCACATTATGGCAGTATACCATCCATGTGCAAATCCTACAGACTACCATAATAAGGAACTTAAAACACATCAGCATTTGCGCATGGGGAAATCACACTTCCTGGGCCAAACATCTGCCCATCACCCTGTCGCACGAGGGCAAACCTGGCCACCAGCAACACAGCTTTCCAGCTGCTTGACCTTCCCCTCCCAGGAGAGTTAGCGAATGGGGCTAAGAAGCGCGTCACGACTACAGTGGCAGACAGCGGAGGGAGAGAGAAATGAGTTGATAGATCATCATCTATGAGGAGAGATAAATTCAGCATCGCTACACAACACAGCAATTGCCTACCTCAACTGACCCACCTCCAAAACTACACCCAGGCCAGCTTATGTACGTTTGCACGCACCCGCAGTCAACAGGCAAAAAGGGATGTTGTGCCAGATTCGCTGCAAAGTAGAGTGACCCTTACCAGGTCATCGAAACACTAGGGGACACTTGCTACCTAGTGCGCATGAGCAGGAGGCGGAGCACTGCTTATCACCACGACACACTTTGTCTCGCAGATGCTGACATTGCGACGTTCAGCATCGACCCACCAGCAACAAATGTCAATGTGAATGGTAAGGCATCAGCACCACTAGTGACGCCGATTTTCTGCAACAGAAATCCATGGCGACAGTACACGACACATGTTCCAAGCATGAGACCCCCCAGCATCTCGATGAGTACAGGAGCTCCAACTTACAGCACCTGTACAGCAGTAAGCCCACCACTTACTACAGCCATCACTCCAACAACACCTGCATCTGCTGCATCGGACAACTGTCCTACAGTGCCCGACCTCCAGGACATCATGCAAGATGCATCACCTGGGCCACCTGCCTGCCAGTGGTCTTCACCATCGTGTGATGCTCCAACCTGATGGCATCACGAGACCTTTGAGACACCACATGTCGCCCATGTTATGCACGAGCTCATTGGCCTCGAGGATAATATGGGGAAGCCCATCTACCCGCCTTGCACAGCAGACGACCCTGCGGCCACCTGTTTAGCAACAGCAGCAGTAGCAGCAACGACACGTCAGGGTGCGAGGACTACTCCTCGCCGACTCGACACTCCAAGCAGCTCTGCTGCACACGGCGTGCGACGTGCACTGCTTGTGTCTCTTGTGTTCACAACTTTTGTTTACGGACTGAGACAGACACTCAGACACAAATATGAACAACATAAACTTAACTAAATAAAGTAAGGTTGTCATTCACTTTCTNCGGCTCTGCTGCACACGGCGTGCGACGTGCACTGCTTGTGTCTCTTGTGTTTACAACTTTTGTTTACGAACTGAGACAGACACTCAGACACAAATATGAACAACATAAACTTACTAAATAAAGTAAGGTTGTCATTCACTTTCTTTGTATTTTCGTATTTAAAGGTTATGTATTTTCGTTAGGCAATATGTATAACTCTTTTTAGTTAGGGGGTTTTTCCCTTTTAGATTTCATGTCATCAAAGTACCAGAACACTGGTTCTAATTGTTTGTCATACTTTTTTTTTCACTTTGGCATCTGCCCATCCTGGTAGGTGGAAAGACCCCGGTAGTCATGTAGTCTGAAGTGGGTGTCTATCCGATCAGGCTACGTGTAGTCAGCTACTCCCAGGTTCTTTATCAACGTTTTGTCCAATCACAACAAACAATAGGATTTTCTTACTCTATTTCCTTCAGGCTTGTGTACGCCCCAGTAGTATAACTTAACGCAATACCACCTTGATCATTTGCTCTCTTTTTCTAGTGGAACCACTTCACAATACATAAATTACATGGTTTTGTATCAGTGACTTTGTCAAGCTAAAATATAAGTGTACAGCCTAACATTTCGCCATTGATTTCAGGTCGGGCTGCTTAATGGCACATAGGGAGCGGAACCCAACAATCTGCAAATCCATGATTTTTGTGTTTTTCGTTTTAGTGCTATATCTCGATGTATAAATTTGATGCATGCCGCGTCCCTTCTCCCTTAGCCTGTTCGTTTGCTAAACCAGCGCTTCCACGATGTGTCCTCTACAGGGGGCATGTCTATCCGAACGCTGCGGTCACCCCCTCCTTGACTCTCAATGCCGGTGATGTGCACAAGGGTGCACCCCACTTCCGCTACTCTCCAGGTACTGCTGGCATCAGGTGACTCTCACTTTCATGCCATTAAGAGACAAATTAATCGTCAATGGTAATTACGTCTTCTTAGGTAATGTAGTTGTGTTTGTGTGCATACATTTCCTTTACGAAAGTGGCATTGTATTTTTAAGTGCAATTGGCATGCTTTTGGGTCGGGCTCCTCGCAGACTCCATCATGATTTTTCAGTTGGTTTCGAGCGCTTACTGAGAGTAGATGCATGTTGCCCACACCAATGGGAAACATCAAATTCATTGTGCTCACCACTTAGTGTATCAGTTGTTTAACGTTTTGTCGGGAACTTAATTATTTCTTCATTGGCCCAGAGGACATACCAATCCCAACCCCACCAGCTCAAACCGCGGAGGGGTATAAATATATCATAATATTCATTGGCCATGTGCCACTTTGTTCTGTGTAGGATTGACGTGGACCACTCCTGCATGGTCTGACAAGGCCACTGTCATCACATAATCGGCCCACAGTCGCTGCACCAGTGTGGGCCGTGGAACACGCACATCGTGCATCCCGATGCGTGTCTGCATCGTTCATTTGGCAACGGGTCATGACCCGATATCGAGTGATCCAACCAAGTGCCTGTGCTGTCCCTAGAGAGATCTGTGTTATTATCATTGGTATCGAGTGTTAGAATTTGTAGTAAATAGCATTAGAATTTATCGCCCATGGGCAAATGTTCGTGAAATTCACCCTTAGGGGTTTGCAAATTAATCGCAGAATAAATGCACGCCATGTGCATATTAAATTAGGTGTAGAGTAGCAAGGATAGGGTATTTGAAGGGTTCTATATAATTTTCAGTGTGCAATTTTTTTGTCTAATTAAGCCCATTAGTGACGTGGGAAATAATTAGTATTTCTTTCAACCTGACCATTCCAGTAGTAAAGTGCCCCAAAACTTAACAGACCTAAATTTTCCACGTTCTCTGCAAAGCACCACATAATCATGTTTTGTATTTCAATTAGTGCTTACTTAATAACTCTTAACATTCTACAGGATTAAGGAAACTCACTCAGAACATTTCAGTCTTTTGTGTGTATATGTTTCAAGTTCAGTGTTAATGAGGCTAGTTAATTAAATTACCTCGTGGAGTGGAGCGAGCTCTCGCCAAGGATGCCGCCCACCCATGCCTTCTCCGGCAGTCTGATTCCAGGGGTCTTCTGTGCTGCACGCACATCTCGGGGACTTTCATGCTTGGTTCTGAACACTTAACTGCAATAGGTTAACGTAATTTACTGGAATGGTTATTTAGTTTACCAACAGTCTTCCTCGCATTCGCAGCACCTCTCCGTCAGCTCAATTTACCGACCCCGGTGGTTTAGTTACTATTGTAAGTTTTCGCGCCATTCTTGGCCTTTTCGTACAGTAACGGCCACTGGTAGGCCATGTTAGCCAGGCCCGCTTTAATTTGCATCGTATACATGTAACTGTGTTCACTATTTGGCAATACAATTTACTTGAGTTAACCGAAACTTGTGAGTTCTCATCTAGTGTTATATTGCAAGCCCTGGCCCTATCCAGGAAGTCATCGGCGCCTCAAGGAGTCATCCTTCATTTGTGAAGTAAAAGGGCAATATTGAGGCATACTGGGGAGCCAGAATACCCTGACTATATATAGTGTTTTCCTGTAAATTTGTACCGGGTGTGTCAGGGGATACAGCCATGTGGTCATGTGGCCCAAGATCCTGAGAACTGTGACTTCGTGCTCACCCAGTGAGCTGGCGCCCATTGTATTCGAAATAGGAATATTGTGTATTATTCTGATTGTTTTAAACATAGTTGCCAGACGACATCCGCATTACTATCCTCGACCACTCAGATAACATTAGGTTGTTAGTATGTCATAGCCACTTGACCAGGGCAAGTACCTCTTCGGAGAGCATTCCAGTTAGTAAAATCAATTCTGTGAAAATTGGTTGTTTTTATTTCACAGCCATACAATTGTTTGGGTATTGAACCCTTTGCTTCACCGCACCTCCTAACGACGTCTTACTTAGGGTGTTTTGGCATGTGGGATGGCCATATAACAATCTCACGCGATACCTAGAGGCATATGATAGGGCCAACACTCTCGTCAGGCAGGCATAACCGGATTTTGCATCATTACATCACCTTGTCATGGGGTTATCTAAGGAGGAGTCACATGAGCGAATGGCCCACACCCTGGATGAGTCTCTCATGCTCTGGCACCCTTCACAACTCTGCAAATATTCCTAAATACCTGGTACCATAAGTTAACCTTCCTTCTCTCCGCTCCTGAGACCTCGAGAGCCCGTAAAATGTCNTATTCCTAAATACCTGGTACCATAAGTTAACCTTCCTTCTCTCCGCTCCTGAGACCTCGAGAGCCCGTAAAATGTCGCCCATCCATGTGGCTAATTTCACCCTATGCAAAACTCCTACATACAATTTTCCCACACATTTTTCTGATGGAAAAAGACATTCCAAACTGTGTGGCGAATTCTTTTATAGTAATTCCCTACCATTTCCCTGATGTCAAATGTCGCCATTCCATGTGGCTACATCTGCCTAAAAATTCTACTCACAATNAATTCCCTACCATTTCCCTGATGTCAAATGTCGCCATTCCATGTGGCTACATCTGCCTAAAAATTCTACTCACAATAATTTTTCCCAAGCCATTTTTCTGACATCAAATGGCTTCGCCAAGCATATGGCTAAAATAATAACCAACCTCAGTAATTTTCCTATGCCATGCAAAACCTGTCTTATGCCTAACCTGAATGTATGTGCCTATCATTTTTATTGCAAGTGCCATTTTCTATGTATTAAATTTTCCTGTGTTACTCCTGTGTTTTTCGGCTAACACCTCAGAGATCCTGGCAAAAATTTCTGCATCCCAAAATTTCCAATTTCCACGCCGGAAGAGGGCGGTGCCAGTGTCAGCCAAATGGATCCTGCACCAGCGCAGGAAATGCAACAACAATGACATGGCGACCATCAGCCGANAGTGCCAGTGTCAGCCAAATGGATCCTGCACCAGCGCAGGAAATGCAACAACAATGACATGGCGACCATCAGCCGACCACACAATCACCCAGCTCCAAAATGGTAACGGGACCAAATGCCACCATTTTGAGAAGTAGCATTCAATTCCCCTCTCTCTCCCCACTGGTACATCGGACGAGACAGGGAGGCGATATCTGGCAGCATGCCTGATGCACCACCCCTACCTCCGCTCACGTGGGTCACCCCTCTCTCTCGCCATGCAGGGGAGACAGCAGTGTGCCCGGTGCTCCGTTGACCCCGGTGAAGATCAGCTGGACGCTACCATGGAGTTTCCCTGCCAACCGCGACGTGATAGCGGGTTGATAGACTGTCATAACCCCAACGACATAGCGGAATCTCTGTGCTTGAACTGTGTGCGCCCACTACCGGACTCAGATCCAGTTACGCCAATGCAACTTCAATCTAGCACCTGTCAATGTGACAACCCCTTGGAGGCGCAGTGACTGCGTGAGGACATTGACCGAATAAACAGTGAACTGTGTTCCAAGGCAGTGTTGCGTACCACCGCTGGTCAAACGGGCGATTTGTGTGACCGCTGTGTGAGACCTCGTCAGGTCCAGGGTATATTCGACCCTGTACGCGACACAGCGACCTGCAAGTGCGTCGTGAGAAAACAAACAATTAAACCAACCAGATTTCGGAGAATAGTTCAAAAATGCAGCTGTGTGTGTTGGTGTGACAGACTTAGTCAAGCCACCCTTACGTGCACTCGGTGCCTCCGAGTGTACCACGAAAAGTGTATGACACAGCAGGAACTTGCCTCCGTCAATTCAGAGAACTTTACCCAGAGCTCGCGTTGTTAGGAACCGCCACGCCCGCCTGTCATTTTTTCTGCAACAGCTCAACCAGCCACCTCCAGTGTCACTAACCACTACCAACCCGAGCGATGTCAACAAAACCCACTTCCAGGGAATGAACTCAGAACTCGCGTGCTGTGGCAGTTGGAGACTGCGGGTTCATCGACAGTGCGTCACCAGGCGCGAGTGGTGTGATCCCGGAAATAAGGCGCCCAAATCCGGTGCGCTGTCCCTTTGGTATGTCCGTATGCTGGAGGTCTGAAGAGATTCCCCCTCTCAAAGAAAGACCGGGCGGTGAGCGGCAACCCGCTCCGATTGTGTCCTGACAAGACACTATGGGTATGGATAGAACCCTGGCAAGACCACACGCTTGGTATCTGAGGGCGAGGGCCTCAGAACCTTGTGGTAGGGTGTCTCTTGGTCGTACTTGTGAATCAGGTTGGGGCTATGGATATGGTTACTTCAGGTGGGTAGCTGGGACACCTGCGATAAGAGGGCGTGATCCCTCTTCCCCACCGATTGGGTGGTCGTAGCGCAATATGGCCATCTGGCTAAGAGCGCTACGTAAAAATATAAAAGTACGAAGTCCGAGAGGCTTATGTATAAGTATGTCCCTTTGGTGTAATTTTATTTACTTGGTTAAGCTTCGCTTGCACAAGGCGGAGGAATATCCTGGAAGTAGAACTTAAGCAAGGCTTCAGAAAAGTTGTAAGTAACCGTGAACAGTCTATACTTAATTTTATTACATATAAATATAGTAATTATTGTCTTACTTGATGCAGGGGGATGGGTTGCAAAACGCGCTTTTCGAAGAATCCAGAATTGAATTGGGCTTACATTTTGGTTAATAATATACTCGTATTATTCGATAAAAAAATTTAAGTAAGTAAATTTTTAGCAATATATGCATTTTTCAGTGTTAAAACATAAAGCTCTCTTCTTTTAAGTGCAACTTAAATCGTACTATTTTGAGAATTTTCGTAGCATGTGTACACGTTATACAGTCGGGTGCAGCGCTTCACTGGAAACCGCACTACTTGTTCTTTAACACAATATTTTACTAAATTCACAATAATCTGGACAAGACCAATAAATACAAAGCAGAGAATTGAAAACTGTTTGCACTAAGTTTTTTGGGTACTTTAATATTGCATATTTAAATGTTTTCGTTTAAAAAAAATATTTAAGTATTTTTCGGAGAAATAATGTTTCTGAAAAAAACTTTCATGCTTCACAAGTAGGTATATCTTCACATTATCATAAAACATATAAATAAAAACAATAAGTTATTGATATTACTAATGAGCCTACTTTCCTCTACGTGGATGCAATTAATTTTGATGAAGTTTTTTAAAAAACTTAGAAGGTTGGTGGGTCTTGACGTCTCGTCGACAGCGATATTATTAGATACGCAACCAGAGAGAAATGCAATACTAGTGAGACAATTACAAATATACACGTGTCTTACCTGGGACTCGAACACAACTCCTTGTGCCAGAAACTGGCCGGCGTACTGGCGTGGAACTAGCTACATTACGGAAGAAGGGAAGGAGCATCGGCTNCTCCTTGTGCCAGAAACTGGCCGGCGTACTGGCGTGGAACTAGCTACATTACGGAAGAAGGGAAGGAGCATCGGCTTACGTAGTAATCAGTCTAAAGTTTTGGTAGACTGTGTTTACCAACTTCAAATATTTACATGGACATCATTTTGTAAGCACGTGCGTGAATCACTTATTATATGGCCTACCCGTAGCACTACTTACGTGCACAATTTGGTGGAAATAGTTTGACTGGTTCCCGAGATATGGCATAATGGCTTTAGTTTCTCGTTTTGTGCTATAGTAAAAAAGGCCTAATACAGCATAAAAAGTTTGATTGAAATTTGTTTAAATTATTAAATAGAANCTCCTTGTGCCAGAAACTGGCCGGCGTACTGGCGTGGAACTAGCTACATTACGGAAGAAGGGAAGGAGCATCGGCTACGTAGTAATCAGTCTAAAGTTTTGGTAGACTGTGTTTACCAACTTCAAATATTTACATGGACATCATTTTGTAAGCACGTGCGTGAGTCACTTATTATATGGCCTACCCGTAGCACTACTTAACGTGCACAATTTGGTGGAAATAGTTTGACTGGTTCCCGAGATATGGCATAATGGCTTTAGTTTCTCGTTTTGTGCTATAGTAAAAAAGGCCTAATACAGCATAAAAAGTTTGATTGAAATTTGTTTAAATTATTAAATAGAATATAATTAGGCTAATTTATATTGCATCAGTTTGAAAATAAATGTCCTAGTAAAGATAATTGGTGGCTCTTAACATCGAGGTCTTGAGAACCGATGAGTGTGAAGCGATGTGAGTACGTAGGACCACTGGAATCCAAATGCAGGGGAAACGGGAGAACCCCGAGAAAACTCGCCAACCAGCGGCATCGTCCGGCACGATTCCCATGTGCGAAAATGCGCCGGGAATGGAACCCGGTTATCCTAGGTTGTAGGCGAGTATTCTGTCCACTACAACACCGCGGCATCGTATAAATGTGCGACCCACTTACATTTTGTAAGTTTGCATGGCCTACTGTGGTGTGAAAAATTTGGTGGGAATTAGATGATTGGTTCCCGAGATATGGCACAGAAGTAGCATATTATCACCTTGTATGATCTTACACAAAGACGACAAAAGGTGATCCTAGTAATCATATTTGATGCTCTTAATTGGTACTTTCAGTATATAAAGTTTTTAATTGAAATTGGTTAAATTTCTTGACAGTCATGACAAACTCATCTAAATTATTGATATGGCAGCCATACTGAAAATAAAGCCAGACACACCTAAGCATAGTCTAGTGTAGTATCAATTGTGTGCAATACTCGGTGACAATATGTTGTTTGATCCCGGACATACGAAATAAAAGCTCTGTTTTCTAATGTAGTGTTATTATAATACTGGAGTACAAAACGGTTATTATTATGGATACTGTTAAATATTTAAGTCGGATGAAATTGTTTGACACATATGGCATACTAACCTAAAATATTTACATGGCTGTTATTTTGAAAATGTATGACTACAATAATAATACATATATTTAGATGGACTACAAAAGTTTAACTTGTCGTCTGAATTTGGTGGGTTTCAAAAAGGCGGACAAATTAGTTTATGCGGACAAATTAGTTACTGCATTATCTCATTTGATTTTTGCGTGGATACTGCGAACGCACAACGTAAAGTTGAATGTTTTTACATTGTTTCGTAGATAAAGCATATTATTCTTATACGTTTATATGGATGCTATTTTGAAAAAAAAAGTGTCTGTCCCCGTTTACATGGCATACTGTGGTACTACTTGTTTGCCATATTTGGAAGGAGTGAGTGAAGAGATTTGGGCAGCTCTTAACATCGAGATCTTGGCATCCGATCAGGGTGAAACGAGTCGAGTATG